>WBNM01033089.1:0-69228 GCA_013399055.1 Ramphastos sulfuratus | reverse complement strand
CCCTTTTTGAAGATGGGAGTTATATTTCCCTTAGAAGACCCCCAGTAAACGGTTTTAAAGGCTAATGTGAGGATCTATGTGGTTTTCATGGAGGAGGGACAACATTGCACACCAAAAATGGGGCAGCAGGTCAAGGTGGGCCTGCAGAAATGTCCAGTATTTTATGAAATGATGGCACTTGAGTGCTCACATGCCTATGCTGATGGTGCTTGTCCCCCCTTCTTGCCTGGCATCCCGTTGAGTTCCCATGTTGAAGGGCTGTGGTGATGCCCTGCACACAAACCAAGTGGTTAAGCATGGCTGCGGGCTCAGCGTGTGGACTTTTTGCTGGAAAGCAAGAAGCTGGCCCATGCCCCAGGGGTGGGATATTTTTAGCCTCTTTCTTCCGACATATCAGCTGGGTGGCTGGGGTTTGGGTTGTGTGACGCAACGTGGTGGGACTGCGCGTCAGCTGGAGAGCCTGAAGGGCAGGAAGAAACTAGGGGGAAAGCAGAGTGGGAAAGCTATGGTTTGTGCTGGGTGATGCTGTGTCACACTGTCCCATTCCCTGCACCCACCAGCCAAAATGGTTTTAAACCCAAATCCTACATGACAAACAACTCAAAAAAAAAAAAAAAAAAAACAAAACCCAAAAAAAACCAAAAAACCAAAAAAACAAAAACAAAACCCTGGATTTTTTTTTTCTTTTGCTCTTGTGTGTGTTTCAAATTACAGAAGTTCCTGAAAGGGAAGTTTATTGGTTTCAGGTGCTATTTCAGAGGCTTCTGTAACTCAAGAAAAACAAGACTTCATTGCCTAGCCAAGGCTTTGGCAGCTGCTGGCCCCATTCTGCCCGTGGGTCTTTGGCCTCTTTTCTGTCTAGGAGTCCATCAGCTTGTGCAGGCAGGTTGTCACACCTTATGACTCATATTGTTGGAAGGAGACCATCTCCTGCCTGAACCCAGTGTCCTTAATGAGAGAACAGAGAAGAGAAATACTGCAACATGCGCCAGCAGGATCTTGCCTTTGGGCATGTACTTGACCATCACCAGGTCTAGACTGACCATAGGTGGTCAGTCAAAGGTGGTCATGGCCTAGGCTGGCCACGGCCAAGGTCATAGGTGTTCATGGCCCAGGTTATTCATGACCAAGATCACAGATAGTCACGGTTCAGATTGGCAATTGTGGCTAAGGTCAAAGGTGGTCATGGCTGAGGTTGGCCCAGGCTGGGCATGACCAAGTCCAAGGTTGTCATGGCCCAGGTCCACCAAAGACACTTCATCTGTGTCCTTCTCAAGAGCCAGGCCCTTCCTTTCTGTGGTCTTCAATTTTTGCTTTAGTAACTAATTCAAACCACAAGCAATTTTCTTTTAAGCATGACAAACTTCCTTTATTCCCTGAAAAGGGGAAAAGAATCATTTGCTCATGGAAAAAGCCATCTGAAAGCCTCACTGACCCTGCGTTCATCTGAAGGAAACCTTTCTATACTTGCATCCTGCCCAAACGTGCATGACCATCTTGTGTACACACCGTTGAGGATCCACAAGACCTCGGACCAGCTCCAAACCATCCCAGGATGTTCCCACATCCCTTAACTCCTGCTTGCCTCAGGAATGTTGAGCAACCAAAGCCAACCCTGGTTGAGTGCTAACATTGTGTGTTCCACTTGCTGGGGGGTACAGAAGCCAAAGAAATTATCAGATATGGGCTGAACATCGTAGCTTTGGCAGAGTGCATGGCCAATGGCTGCCATCCAGTGCCATAGGAGCAACCACATCATGCTGCCAAGCTCTCAAAATATAAGTTGTTTTTTTCCTTTTTTTTTTTTTTTTTTGTCTTACATCTGACCTTTCAAACACCTGTTCAGCCTTAAACAGCTAAAAATACCCACCCAGTTTTGCATTTTATTTTCATATTGCAACAAAGCTTACTGTTTCCAGAGGGTTTCTCATGTTTCTGACAGGTTCAAGGGTGGTTGACCTCTCCTCTGGTCAAATACAGCATAGATGGGGATGGTAGATGGTTGGCTGCAGGCAGGGTTGCTCAGGCTGTCCTGGCATGTGGTCAGGGAGGTCTCTAGAAGAAATAAAGGGACTGTATAGATGCTATAACAGGGCTGGGCATATATTTATATGGTAAAGACAAGCCCAAGGATGATAGGACCAAGAAGACCCACCTGCTGCCTATATGCAAGGTACCTCCAAGACATTATCCACCTTCTGCTGTCCTTGCCAAGTATCTCAAACCTATTCTGGGGAGTTTTAAAAATTAAGATCTGTCATTGTCCCTGGAGGGATTTAAAAGACGTGATGTGATGCTGAGGGACATGGCTTAGTGGTGACCTAGCAGTGCTGGGTAAAGGATTGGACTTGATGATCTTAAATATCTTCTCCAATTCAATGACTCTATGATTCTAATGCTTAATCTGCCTTATAAATGTGAGCCTAACGGGTTTATTCCTGTTGGTGACACCAACCCTACAGAGCCACATCAGACACTGCAGCAATAGTTTCCTGGTTCCCTGGGACTGAGGAAGGACCCTCATGAGGATACGGGACCTTTTTCTTCCCTGATTTGATGAATTTCTCCTCACTGGCCTTTTGACAGGCTTGTATGTTCATTTTCCCAGGTGGGCACCCAGGCATTCTTCACTTCCAGATGTTAATTAGAAAATGCTTCACCCTGGTGAGATTTTGGACATCATGCACCACGAAAAAAGTTTTGGACAAAGAGATAATTATCTTGGCTATTAATTAGTGGAAGTAACTCTGGAAGACAAAGGAATACCCATTCCCTAAGGGGAGTATGCACATGGCAGCAAACCAGAGCTGCCCTAAGCATCCCCATCACTGCCCTACTCACATGCAGTTCCAATCCTAATTAGCTTTAATTGGCGGCTGTATGATGATGAGTGGGACATAGTGTGTGGGGAAGAATGAAAAAAGCATCAAAGCAAGCACAAAGGACAAATGAGAACCACACCTCTGCCTCGTTGCATCCCCAGAGCGCAGGCTGGCTACTCATGGATATGAGTACTTTCTGAAGTAGAGGATTTTCTGAAATCCTTTTTTTTTTTTTTTTTCCCCTTTTCCTCTTTTTCTTTTCCTGAAGCACACAAATAAAGAAAGAGAAATGGGAGTGCAGGGCCCTCCAGACTTCACAGCATCCTAGCTCTCCTGGGGCTGGCAGAGGTGGCAGAGTCATCCAGAGAGAGGGAGGACCAGCCACGAGCACCTGACATTAACATTCAAATTACTTATTGGCAGAAATGGGTTTAAAAATAGGGTTTTTATGATAAACAAATCAGCCTCATACAGGAAGTGAGCTGCAAATATTAAAGACAAGTATGTTGTAAGAGAGCTGTTAGAGCACAGACCTGCCCTGCAAAGCCAAAAACATTTAAAAAAAAAAAAAGAGAGAGAGAGAAAAGAAAAAAATTACAAATATTTTCTTGAATTTTTTAAATGGTTACCCTCTTGGGCTGGAATAAAGAAGAGAACTGAGGTGGAAAGGGGAGAATTGAGGGGTAAAGGGGAGATCTGAGGGGTGAAAGGGGAGTATTGAGGGGGGAAAGAGAAGGATTGAAGGGGGAAAGAGGAGGATTGAGGAGGGAAAGAATAGATTGACCACAAGCTACTGGGGGATGAGAGACTTTTTTGGCTACTGGTAGCCCCTAAAACCAAGATCGAGCCCGACGATGTGCAGCCCAACCCCGTGTTTCAGTGTGCCTGGACTTCACAAAGACTTTGTTGCTGCTGCTGCAAAGGTTAAGCAGTTTTCCTACCGAAACCCCGAGTGTGGGCTGTGAAAGAACATGTTAATGAAGAAAATTTCCCCAGGGCTGCTCTTTTATTATCACCAAAGCCATCGAGTTTCAGTTTGAGTTATTTGTATTTATTTATAAAAACAAAGATGAAATAAGTAGAACGAAAACAAAAACCTCATCCTAATTTCTGAGCTAAGCCTGATTTATTCAGACAAAGAATTTCCCACCCCCTCCACCAGCATGTTTTCCCCTTTGCTTTGAGAAAAAAAAAACAACAAAAAAAAAACCCTGAGCTAACAGCATGCTTCATGTGAGATATATTTAAGGTTAAAACCCCAATCTGACTGCCTTCACTGGCTGCAAAAAGGAAGATTTAAAAGCCACAGGGATTGTTCAACTGCTTGGGGCAGGCGCAGATAGGGGCTAACTCCCTGGGAGATGCCTGCAGTGCCTGACCATTGGTTTTAGCCATGGTTTGGTGAAGGACCATCTGATTTAAGAGATTATGAACAACAACCACCAAAAAAAGCATTTCTCTTTTCATGTGTTTTTGCTTCCATCGTAAGAGAACTGCTTAAAAAAACACACACAAAAAAGCCCTTCAGTGGTCTTGCAGACTTTAATGTGTTGTTTTTCTACCTATTTTATGTTGTTGGCTTTTGTTATCAGTCTCATCTGCAATTTGTGGCCGATTCTGTCATGCTTTAAGCAGACATCTTGTTCCCAAAACTGTTTGCAACCTTTCAGCAAAGGTACAGCCTCAAATATGGGCAAAGCAAAGCCACAACACAACGAGAAAAAGGGCAGATTTAACCCCAAAATGATCATTTGACTAAATTGTAGTCCCAAAGGCAGAGATGAACCCGCAGGCAGCACCGAGTCACCTCGAATCTACCTCATTACCCTGCCTAAGCATCTTTATTGCAATTTTAATTACTTGAGTTTCCCCATCTGAGGAGAAGCCAAACCCATCCCTACACAACCCATTGGATTTTTCCTGATCCTGAACACTATTTTTTATCCTATTTTCCCAAGCATCAGCACGAAGCCATCCCAAACATCTTGTCTAAGCCTCCTTTTCGATGGGTGGTGTGAATTAAATCAGTTACTCTGTTATTTACCACCGAAAATGAACACTGCCAATCTCACACCTATTCAATATTAATAGTGAAACCAAAAAAGCAAATTAATACCGCAGAGTGAAGGCATTTTTGAAAATAAAATGAAAGTCATCCATGTCCCAGAAAGCAAACCCTGAGCACAAGAGGTTATTTTTAGCCACTGCCAGCCCTCATGGACAAGTGAAGCTTAAATTTGGCTTTTTTTTTTGAGGGTGGTTAAGCTGAAAGCAAAGACCCACAGCTGTTCCCCACTCTGGCTCAGCAGAGTTTATGGCTGGAGCAATGCGATGCTCTCCTGGGCTGCCAGATAGGGAAGTGATGTGCTGCATCCCTGGCAAACCCCTCTGCTTTGACATAACCAATTTTGGGGTTTTTCAAAGAATTAAACCTCCCAGTGGGGCAGCACAGCTGGGGGAGGAATGAGCCATTGTGAAACCCAGCTCCTTTTCCTGAGGCTGCCGCTGACGGCAGCGCCAGAGCCCAAACCCTGCCTGAAAAAAAGCTCAAACGGTTTCCCAAAGCAGAGGTGTCCAAGGGGGCTCCCACCCCTTGCTGTGAGCTGGTCACAATTTCGGGGTCCCCAGCACAGGGCACAGCTACCAGCTGCCCCTCCCCAGGAAGGGCTGCTTTCCTCCACTGGACCCTCACAGCCCCAAGCTTCTGTCTCTCAGGATGCTTGAGGAGGAGGGTCCCACCACCCTCTTCCCCCCAGCCAAACTGATCTCCTATTTATGCCAGACACAAATACATTGTTTATTTTTTCTTTTTTTCTTTTGAAAAAACCCAAATGCCACCACCAAAATATCTATTTTAAAGTCAATCTCTCATGGCTCTCCCAATGCTCTCTCCACTTCCTNCCCACCACCACCTCCACGTCACCATTTTAAAACTGGAGTAAAAAAAGCAGCTAAAATAGGCAGAGCTCAATAAATTCAGCTTTTGACTCATCCTTTTCTCAGTGGCGTGATTAAACACGTCGTCGGACACTGTAATATTTGCCACTTGGCAAGGGGAGCATTAACCCCATCGAAGAAAAGTCATTTTAGTTTGACTCATGTGGAAAAAGTGAAACAGGGGCAAGTGCCCCGAAGTTGGGTTTTTACCACCCAGGGGGGAAAAGGAGCACATCGGACAATTTCAGCTGCACATTTACAGAATTTGAAGGTTTTGCTGCTGTTGGGGCATCGTTTGAGCAGCTGGATGAGAGAAGATGGGAGGGAAAATTGATCTGATTTGGCTCCATAATAATTTTTGGCTTAGTCTGTTCAAGGAGGGGGGTCTGCTCCCACATTTACAGAACCCTCGCATGGTGAGGGTTGGAAGGGCCCTCTGGAGNGGTTAAGCTGAAAGCAAAGACCCACAGCTGTTCCCCACTCTGGCTCAGCAGAGTTTATGGCTGGAGCAATGCGATGCTCTCCTGGGCTGCCAGATAGGGAAGTGATGTGCTGCATCCCTGGCAAACCCCTCTGCTTTGACATAACCAATTTTGGGGTTTTTCAAAGAATTAAACCTCCCAGTGGGGCAGCACAGCTGGGGGAGGAATGAGCCATTGTGAAACCCAGCTCCTTTTCCTGAGGCTGCCGCTGACGGCAGCGCCAGAGCCCAAACCCTGCCTGAAAAAAAGCTCAAACGGTTTCCCAAAGCAGAGGTGTCCAAGGGGGCTCCCACCCCTTGCTGTGAGCTGGTCACAATTTCGGGGTCCCCAGCACAGGGCACAGCTACCAGCTGCCCCTCCCCAGGAAGGGCTGCTTTCCTCCACTGGACCCTCACAGCCCCAAGCTTCTGTCTCTCAGGATGCTTGAGGAGGAGGGTCCCACCACCCTCTTCCCCCCAGCCAAACTGATCTCCTATTTATGCCAGACACAAATACATTGTTTATTTTTTCTTTTTTTCTTTTGAAAAAACCCAAATGCCACCACCAAAATATCTATTTTAAAGTCAATCTCTCATGGCTCTCCCAATGCTCTCTCCACTTCCTGTGACAAAACAAAACACATTTCGCTTGAAACTTACTCTTCCTCTATTTAGCGCCAAGAAATAATGACCAAAAGCACCCCAAAAAAACCCCACCATCCCCCCTTGCACCCACTGCCCACTTCCCATGCCTGGGCAGAGGATGGAGCTAGGCTGCCAAACTGAAACTGCATCAAGTCAGGCAAAGAAATCATGTATCAAGGTACTGAATCAAAAATCTCGCCCGCCAAAGGCTGGATGTTGAGCTGAAGGTGAATTTCCACTTCACTATTTTTGTCCTGCTNCAGAGCAGGTTGCTCAGGATTGCAGTGTCAGAGCAGGTTTGGAGTATCTTCAAGGAAGAGGAGGGAGACTCCAAAATGTCTCTGGGTAGACAGTTTCAGTGGTCCAGAACCCTCTCACAGAAAAAGTTGATCCTCATGTTCAGATGGAACCTTCTGGGTTCCAGTTTGTGCCTGTTGCCCCTTATGCCTTATTTGCTGAGCACCGGTCACAAGAGACTGGCCCCATCCTCTTGCCGTTCACCCTTTAAATATTGATAACAACTGATAACATCTCCTCTCAGTCTGCTCTTCTCCAACCTAAACGGCTCCAGATCTCTCAACCTCCCATCTCTCAGAGACATGCTCACATCCCCTCAGCCTCTTTGAAGTCCTCCATTAGACTCTCTCCATTAATTCCTTGTCTCTCTTGAACTGAGAAGGCCAAAACTGGACACAGTACTCTAGATGTGGTATCACTTAGTGCAGAGTAGAGGGAAAGGCAAACCTCTCTCAGCCTGCTATCCACATTCCTTTTCATGTGTCCCTGGAGCTCATTTGCCTTCTTGGACATGAAGGCACAGTGATAGCTTATGGGCAACTTTTTATCCACCAGTACTCCCAGGCCCCTCCTGCTTCCCAGCAGGTCAACCACTGACCTGTACAGGGCATGGGCTTATTTGTACTCAGGGGCTGGACCCTACACTTGGCCTTGTCAAACTTCATGAGGTTCTCCCCTCCACCCAACTCTCCAGCCTGTTCAGGTCTTGCTGAATAACAGCACAACCTTCTGGTAGTACACGTTGGCTAGAGATGGGTTTTACTTGAAGCTGTAAAATGCTCATCAGGTGAAAATGAAACTCACTTGGAAAATTACATGGGGACTTTTGAGTGGGTTTGGCAATTTGAGGATCAATCTAAAAAAAAAAAAAAATTAAGAAACTAGCCCAAAGGAGGAATCTTTGGAGTTGGTTACTGCCATGTGCTGGGTGAATGCTAAACCTGGAGAACAGAAAATATGTGTTTTCTGTGCCCTGGCCTCCAGTAAGGATGATCAAACAAGCAATCCCACTCCTGCTCCAGTGGGATGACCGGGAGCATTGATTCTCTTTTGGCTGCATCCTGGCAGGTGCTCCTGACATCCCCAGCAAATCACCCAGCTCAGCCTCTCATCACTGCCTGGGCCAGGAGATGCCAATCTTTTCATCAAAGCTCACTGAAAACAAAACTGAGAAGCAGCCTGTGGTTTGACAAGAATGTATTTACATAAAAATATAGACTTTAAAAAAACCCTTTGGCAATGGGGAGGGAAGGTGCTTGCGGGGTTTGTGACATTTAAGCAAGGCTCAGTGAGCATGGCAGCCTCACGTGTCACCTGTGACAAGCCCCATATGGGAGTCAAAGCTCCTCCTTGGGCCCAGGTTAAATTTAGAAAGGCTTTTTACTATGAGAAAAGCTTTTTGCTATCTCCCCATCGAATCCCTCACCAGACAGACCAAGTAGGGGCCATCAAGAGTAGCAAGGAATTAACTCCAGGCATGCATAAGATAAGGGAGCTGCATACAGTTTCCTTACATTCCAGTTTCAACAAGCCAGGCAGGGATTAAAGAAACGCTGAAAAATAACCACCAAAAAACGTCCCAAAGCTGCCTTTGTGGCTGCTTCCCATTGCTGACCATGAGGCTTTGCTCTTTTACTTGGCAGTTCGAAGAAACAAGTCAAATATAAACGTACTTGGATCTATTTACAAACCTTGCATTTGTCTGCAATGCCTGTGTTTGTTTGCAAGCACTACATTCTGTGTTTTCCAAATGGGGAAAAAAAAAAAAAAAAAAAGGTGAGAAGATGTGGCACGATCTCAGAAAGGCAACCAGAGGGACCCTGCTGGCCCTTGATTCATGGAGAGCCACTGGTGAGCACCCTGCCCTGGGGGTTCTTTCAGTGGGTTTATTCCCTCTTTTCTGAGTCATGTTGAGATTGCTCAACGTCTCCAGCACACGGCGCGGCAAGAACATGCTTTTAGAGCACAAATTGCAGAGTCAGGCCACGTAGCAGCATGTGTTGGGTGCACTTTCTTGCCTGCAGGCTCCCCACCCAGCGGGCGCAGGAGTCCATTTGTGTCCCCGCAGTTACGGTGAGCCCTCACAAACCACACCGAGCTCAAGGAAATGTAAAACCAGCTTTGAAACCCTCCCACTGAGTGGCCCCTCTGAGGTTCTCACACTCATGAGGTGTGCGGCCATAGATTTGTGTTCAGCAGCATCCCTACTGCACCCAGAGAATCCTTTCTGTAGCCCCAGCATCCCTTCTACACACACAGAATCCTTCCTGTACTCCTAAAACCTCTCCTGCATCTCCAGCATCCTCCCAGCATCCCCAGCGATAGACACAACTTGGCTCTGGTGGGTGATTGGGATACCTGAACCTGAGGAAATGGGCCTGAAACATTCATTTATGCAAATAAATGGTCTATCAGGCAAAACCCTCCCAGCTGGGGTCAAACTGCAGTCCATGGTTGAGCATCGCCAAGAGGCACACCCCGTGGATCCAAATGGAATATCGCCTTGGCAAGTGTAAGGCCAGTACAGGCTAACAAACATCCTGCAGTTCTATCTCCATTGCAAAGCCAAGTTGATCTGGGCATCCTTTGGTTACCCACAATGAAGAAAGCACACTGAGAGACACTGATATTCTTAGCAGCCCCAGAAAGATGTGGGCATGAGATGGTTGGCAAGAGAGGAGCAAATATGTCCAAATTATACACCAAATGTGGACCTGAGGAGTCCTGAACCTGCATGTTTAGGGTGAACAGAGAAGAGTGTGACCAGCAGGTCAAGGGAGGATCGCCTCCCTCTACTCTGCCTTAGTGAGGTCACAACTGGATTACTGCATCCAGGTCTGGGCTCCCCAGTTCACAAGAGAGAGGGAACTACTAGAGAGAGTCCTGTGGAGGCTGCAAAGATGCTGAGGGGACTGAAACATCTCCCTGAAAGAAGAAGGGCTGAGACCTGAGGCTGTTTAGGCTGGAGAACAGCAAAGTGGAAGGGAACCCTCTCTATACCCATCAACAGCTAAAGGGCAGGGGTCAAGAGCGCGTTGCCACTCTTTTCTGTGGTGCCCAGCAAGAAGATAAAGACCAATGGGCACAAACTGGAATATGAACATGAGGAAAAACTTATTTCCTATGAGGGTGCCAGAGCACTGGACCAGGCTGCCCAGACAGGTTCACAAAACCACAAAATGTTGGGGATTGGAAGGAACCTTGAAAGATCATCTAGTCCAATCCCCCTGCTAGAGCAGGACCACTTAGAGCCAGAATGCATCCAGTTGGGTTTTGAATGTCTCCAGTGAAGGAGACTCCACAACCTCTCTGGGCAACCCGTTCCAGTGTTCCATCATGCTCACAGTGAAAACAGTTTTTCCTCATGTTTAAGTGGAACTGCCTATGTTCCAGCTTGCACCCATTGCCCCTTGTCCTATCATTGGACATCATTGCAAAGAGCCTGCCCCTGTCCTCTCCTTCATGTATGTATAAACATAAATTAGGTCAGTTTCCTCTTCTCCAAGCTAGAGACCCAGCTCCCTCAGCCTGTCCTCATAAGGCAGATGTTCCACTGTCTTAAGCATCTTTGTGGCTCTGTGCTGGATACTCTTTCAAGCAGTTCCCTGTCCTTGAACTGAGGGCCCCAGACCTGGACACAATATTCCAGATGTAGCCTCTCTGAAGTGATTCCAAACCCACCTGGACACTGCAGCCCTGTGTAACTGCTGTGGGTGACCCTGCTTTATCAGGGACATTGGACTAGGTCATCTACAGAGGTCCCTTCCAACACCCCACCATGTGGGGATTCTGTGGTCATCTGCTAAGACAAAAGCCCAAACATAGTGAATGTTCAGTAAGGAGGATGGATGGATGGATGGATGGATGGATGGATGGATGGATGGATGGATATATATATATCTCAGAAGGATCTGCTTCATCTCACCGAAGTGCCCAGTGAACTGGCAGCACCTAGTCCCTATCCTTTTCTTCCTTACGTGAGACATTCCATCTCTAGGTATTTGTATATGGGACCACAATGGGTGAGAGACTGAGTGGGTTAGAAGCTGGTTGTACCAGCCATGATGGTGAAGGTAAGGGACAATCCAAACTCATGGGAGCTGGGCATTGGGCAGGACCTCATGAGGTTTGTTGGGGGTGCCAGGAGGGACCTGCACTGCTGAGCTGGGGAGCAGAAGGTTCATCCTGCTGTTGCAGTGCGAAAAGGTGGGAAAGAATTGAAATAATCACAGAACGTCTCAGGTTGGAAGGCACCTCAGAGATCATCTCTTCCAACCCTGGCAGGGACGCCTCTCAACTACACTTGGTTGCCCAAGGCCTCATCCAATCTGGCCTTAAATATCTCCAGGGAGGGGGCATCCGCGACCACCCTGGGCAACCTATTGCAGAGTCTCACCACCCTTGTACTGAAGAACTTCTTCCTAAGATCCAGTCTAACCCTGCTCTTCCTCAGCTTCAAACCATTCCCCCTTGTCCTGTCTCTAGACGCCCTTATGAAAAGCCCCTCTCCAGCTTTCCTGCAGGCTCCCTTTGGGTATGGGAAGGCAGCTTTAAGGTCCCCCCAGAGCCTCCTCCAGGATGAACAACCCCAGCTCCCTTAGTCTATCCTCATAGCAGAGGTGCTCCAGCCCTTGAATCATCCTCGTGGCAGAAAATAAGAAAAATATGGAAGATAAAGAAAATACTAAAGATATATTGAAAAATGTTGAAACTATTTAAAAAAAAAATCAAATTATAGAACTATGAAAATTACAAAAATATTTTAAATATTACACTATAGAAATTATTTTAAGTGTTAAAAATGGTGAAATGATTAAAACAGTGATAATAGTAAGCATATTAAACAAAGATGTTGAAAATGAGGAAATTTTAAAATATTTCAACTGTTGAAAATGTAAAAATACTGAAAATATCACACGTATTTTAACGGATGAAAATTTGCATTAAAATTGTTAAAAAATTANTCAGGGACATTGGACTAGGTCATCTACAGAGGTCCCTTCCAACACCCCACCATGTGGGGATTCTGTGGTCATCTGCTAAGACAAAAGCCCAAACATAGTGAATGTTCAGTAAGGAGGATGGATGGATGGATGGATGGATGGATGGATGGATGGATGGATGGATATATATATATCTCAGAAGGATCTGCTTCATCTCACCGAAGTGCCCAGTGAACTGGCAGCACCTAGTCCCTATCCTTTTCTTCCTTACGTGAGACATTCCATCTCTAGGTATTTGTACTTGGGACCACAATGGGTGAGAGACTGAGTGGGTTAGAAGCTGGTTGTACCAGCCATGATGGTGAAGGTAAGGGACAATCCAAACTCATGGGAGCTGGGCATTGGGCAGGACCTCATGAGGTTTGTTGGGGGTGCCAGGAGGGACCTGCACTGCTGAGCTGGGGAGCAGAAGGTTCATCCTGCTGTTGCAGTGCGAAAAGGTGGGAAAGAATTGAAATAATCACAGAACGTCTCAGGTTGGAAGGCACCTCAGAGATCATCTCTTCCAACCCTGGCAGGGACGCCTCTCAACTACACTTGGTTGCCCAAGGCCTCATCCAATCTGGCCTTAAATATCTCCAGGGAGGGGGCATCCGCGACCACCCTGGGCAACCTATTGCAGAGTCTCACCACCCTTGTACTGAAGAACTTCTTCCTAAGATCCAGTCTAACCCTGCTCTTCCTCAGCTTCAAACCATTCCCCCTTGTCCTGTCTCTAGACGCCCTTATGAAAAGCCCCTCTCCAGCTTTCCTGCAGGCTCCCTTTGGGTATGGGAAGGCAGCTTTAAGGTCCCCCCAGAGCCTCCTCCAGGATGAACAACCCCAGCTCCCTTAGTCTATCCTCATAGCAGAGGTGCTCCAGCCCTTGAATCATCCTCGTGGCAGAAAATAAGAAAAATATGGAAGATAAAGAAAATACTAAAGATATATTGAAAAATGTTGAAACTATTTAAAAAAAAAATCAAATTATAGAACTATGAAAATTACAAAAATATTTTAAATATTACACTATAGAAATTATTTTAAGTGTTAAAAATGGTGAAATGATTAAAACAGTGATAATAGTAAGCATATTAAACAAAGATGTTGAAAATGAGGAAATTTTAAAATATTTCAACTGTTGAAAATGTAAAAATACTGAAAATATCACACGTATTTTAACGGATGAAAATTTGCATTAAAATTGTTAAAAAATTATTTTAATGCTGAAAATTGTTAAAATATGGAAAATTAAAACATTTGAAATGTTGAAAACAATCCCAATGTGGAAAGTACAGACAATATTATAGGTATGTTGAAAGCACTGGAAATAGTCTAAAGTGTTTTAAATGTTGAAAGTCATTAAAATTATGAGAAAAAGATTGAAAGTAGTGAAAATACTAAAAAATAGTTTAAATGTTGAAAATTAGGGGGAAAAATATAAAAACACTAAAAATATTTTAAATGTCGAAAATTATGGGGAAAAATGAAAGTATTAAAAATATTAAAGGTTGAAAATATTAAAATTATGAAACAAACTGAAAAAATCTAAAATGTTGGTAATATGACATTTTGAATGTTTGCAATGCTTTAAATGTTTTAAATATTAAAAACATATTGAAAGCATCACCAAATATTTCAAATGTTCAAAATTATGAAAATGCTGAAAATATTAAAAATTATTTAAAATGGAAAATATTGAAACCATTAAAAACAATGAAGATACACTGAAAACGTTGAAAATATTGGTAATATCGATAATTATTGTAAATATTTAAAATGTAAAAAATGTTGAAAATAAGGACAATATGGAAAATATTTTAAAAATAAGAAAAAAATAATATATTGGAAATTATGGAAACGTTGAAAAGAGTAAAAATATTTAGAACCATTTGAAATGGCAGATGTCGAATTGCTGAGAATATTGATGCTGTCTGGGGTTATGGAGGTGTCGTCGGTGCGCGGTTGAGCTGCTGCGTGGGGAGCCCTACGCAGCACGGAGCAGCGCGGAGCAGCGCGGAGCATCCCCGCCCCGGGCAGCGCGGCCGTTTCCTTCCCACCGACCCCCCCTGCAGCCCTCGCTGGGAACTGCCCTTCGCAGAATGGGCTGGAAAAGGGGAATTGTCCAACGAACACACCCCAAAACCTTTCAGGTGAACACAAAGCGCCTTCCCCCCTCTTCCTTCTCCCCCTCTATCAAAGTGACCTTGTTTTTTTCTTTATAAAAAAAGTCTTTTTTTTTTTCTTTTGTGTTGTCCAAATAATTTTTTTCCTCTATCAAAATAATCCCCTTTCTCCTACTTTATAAAAATATTTTTTCCTTTATCCAAATAACACTTTTTTTTCTTTATGAAGTTTTCTTTTTTTTCTCCTTTATGAAGACGTCCTTCCCTCCCCCCACTGTACAAATAACCTCTTTCCCCCACTGTTAAAATTTTTACAATGTTTCTGTTTTTAATAAAAATTTTTTCCTTCGTCAAAATTATCCTTTTTTCTCACTCTCTTAAAATAATAAAACAACTCTTTCCCTCCCTTTATCAAAATAATATTTTTTCCTGCCAAAATTATCCTTTTTTGTCCTTTGACAGTTATAATTTTTTTTCTGTTAAAATAATCCTTTCCTTTCCCTTTGTCCAAATAATATTTTTTGTCCTTTATCAAAATAATCCTTAATTGCTTCTTTTTTTAATATTATTTTTAATTGCCCAAATATATTTTTCTTTATCACAATATTTTTTTTCTTTCAATTGTCAATATTTTAAACAAATTTAGTTTATTTTTAATTAATCCCCTACCTGCCTCCAGTTCCCATTTCTAGGACCATAAGCCACTTTCGCACAGAAAACCCACCTGATTGCTTTAATTAATGACAATATTAGTGCAGAGGTAGCTCTATGAGCCAGGACTAATAAAGTTAAACTTTAAGCAGGACTAATTAAAACTGTCTCACATCTATGGTGCTGCTGCTGCCCTGCACACCAATGCTGCCCAAAGCCCCTTATTTTAAGACCCTTGACAGGAAAAAAAAAATAGAGGAGCTGCAGGGAACTCGGTGGGAGGGGGAAAGATAAATTAAAGGAAAAGTTAAAAATTGAAACATTAAAGGAACAAACCAACAAACCCCCTGACAGTTTGGTTAAAGAAAGAAAAATACACTCAAAAAAGATTTTTTTTTGCATTGTCCCATCATTAATAAGCAGATACAGATCAGAAAATATTTCTATCAGAATATACACACGCATATATATATATCAGAAAATAATCAGAATAATCCAGAACATTGATCAGAAAACAGAGGGAACGATCCAAATGTTGATTAGAAAATGGGATAATCCAGGCGTCAAACAGAAACTGGAGAGAACAATCCATATATTGACGAGGAAATCGAGGGAATAATCCAGATATCAATCAGAAAAAGATGAGAATAATCAAGGTATTGATGAGAAAATGAATGGGATAACCCAGATGTTGATCAGAAAGTGGAATAATGCATGGATGGATAGTTATGGGTCAGGAAGTGTGGAAGAGCTTTGCTGATGCAAATGCCGTACTTCAGAAGTGGTTTGTTTTTGCTGGGACCCACGCTCTTAATACAAGCCAGCGTGACTGGGAGGTTCTGATTTTTATGGCCACCAACTTTCTGCCACCCGCTTGCAAGGACTGGCATTCCTACAAATGTGAATTTTATTACATTTAAGAACAAATTCTCTGAGTAGAGATGAAATTATTGATGTCCCTGGGTACCAGACCATCAAATCTCTTGTCTATGTGGTTGATAAATGTGAGCCCATCTTGGGAAGGGCAGTCCAGTGGCAGAGGTGAGTGGCTGGATGGGCAATGGGGCTGAAGCCACCCTCCTGTCTGCCAGCCATTCTGCGGGCATGGGCTTGACTGGGGATGTGCTAAAAGATTCCCCACCTACAGCAAGCAATGGTTTCAGTTTCAAGGCATGATGAACAGCACAGCGAGAGAACGTTCCTCTGATGCTGTGCCATGAGGTGGCAGAGGAGGGGATGGGCAGACAGCTGCCATCCCAGGGGTGCACAGTGGTAATTGTCAGGGATGGACAGAGATACATGCCAAGGATGTAGGGTGCCATACTGGGGATGGGTGATGACATGTGCTAGGGAACCATAGTAGCACAGGCTGGGACTGGACGTTGGGATGTAGGGGACGGATGGTGGCACACATCAGGGATGGCTGGCGGCAACACCAGGGATGCACAGTGGCACATACTGGAGATGGATGATGGCTTGTTGGGAGTAGATGGAGATGCATGGTGCCTGGAGTGGGCAGGGAGGCAGCCCTAGGTTGGGCTTCGCCTCAGGAATGGGTTTTTATTAATTTCCTGTGAGATTAAATTCCCAGAAAATGCTGAATTTGGATGCTTAGCATCAAAAATCTATGCCCAGCAGCTCTGGGGCTGTGGCATGACTTGGGCAATAGAGAGCCCAGACAGAGCCACCCCCCTACATCCACTAGTTGTGGTATGGGGCAGCCAAAAGCCAGATGGGTCATATTAACACCCTTTGTCAGCACAAGGTAACGAATGAACAGGTGTCTTGGTTCAAAAATCACTTCAATGGGCCTTTCCAAGTAAGAAAAAACCGGGACTGTCCAAGAGGCACAGAAATGGGCACTCCCATTGCACTATGTGGCTGCCCTGAGCCTGGTAGCACCCACAACAGGTGCTCCTGCACAGGAGGATGAGGAAAGTGTGGAGAATCAAAAGCTGATGCTTGGGTGAGGTGCTGCATCCCTGCAAGCCCCCATGCACCATGCCAGCACCACCACTGCCATAAACAGCATTGCCAACTGCAGCTGTACCAGACCAGCACTATCAGCAGCACTACAGTAACACCGGCACTAGCAGCACCAGCAGCAGCATAAACACCACCAGTACCCTAGCAGCACCACTAGTAGTAGCACTGGCAGCAGCAGCACCACTGCTGTAAGAAATACCACCAGGTGCAGCACCACCACCGCAAGCAACTACCATTACCACAGCCAGCATCGCCAATACTATCAAGCTGCAGCGCCAGCACCATCGGTACCACCATAGACGACAGCAGCAGGGGAAGAGCACCCCAGGCTGCTTCTGCCCCTCCGGCAGCAGCAGTGCTCGCTGCTGACTCATTTTTGGCTGGTGAGCCCACGCGACCACAGCACCTCCACCCCACCGCGGGGTTTTTCATTTCTTCTTCTTCAGTGAACAGCACTGAGTTCCCAAAACCCCTTATCACGTGGCCTATGAGACAATAGCCCCACTTCCATTTACTGGAACCCCACAGCCTGCCTGAAAACACATGGGTCTGGCAACCCAGCCCAGGATGCCCTCAGAAGGCTCCAGGATCCTGGTAGCACGCACAGCCCTCTTCCTGGGCCCAGAGCTTGAAACAAGCACCCAGGACTTTAAAGGTAAGGAGCTTCTACTCAGGTGGGTTCCCCATCCAAATGTCCATCCCCAGCTTGGTGCCTTCTGGGATGCAAGGAATGCACTGGATACCCTCAAACCATACATCCTGAAGCCGTGCCACCCATCCCACAGAGACACTCACCCAGACTGCGTCTTCTCTGCATCTTCCCGATCCAGTGACTGCAATGGGGAAAGAAAACATCTTAGCTGGGTATGGTTACATGGGAACGGGTTAAAAAAAACCCCAGAAGTGCTCACTAGGGCACAAATGTCATTTATTTCCCACCATTAAGCAATGACTGAAATAATTAGGAAGGGAAAAAGAACCCAACCCTCTCCTCAGCTTCTGTTCCCAGTGGGACTGCCGTGCTCCTGCTGACTCACCCGTTGCAGCCTCTTCCATCGCCTTGGGGGAAACTGAGCGCTTTTTTTTTTTTTTCCCCCTTCCCGTTGCTCCTGCTTGGAATCCTTCTCTGCTTCTTGTGTTGCAGTGACTGGCCAGGGAATCACCTGTGGAGGAATGAGAGTTTCTTTAGCAGGAATGAGAATGTCAGACTGGAGAAGGGTCCCACACATGGATGTTTTGCCTCCTCTTCTCCAGGTTTATGTCGATGTGATTTGGTGATGCAGGACAGAAATCAGCTGCTGGCAGCATGTCCATGGGGTAGGATGTTCAACCTCAGGGTCTTTGCCCCAGGGATTTGTTAGGATGAAGATTTATGATCAGCTTCTCTGGGGAAAGTCCACAGCCAAAGCCTGCATAGTTTCTTGGGTGTTTTTAATGCTTAAATATTGTGTATTAATGAAAATAACAGGGGGAATATTGGGGGAGCAGAGGAAAGCTGATCTTTGGCATCCTTCCTCAAGCTGTAACAGTGGCCCGCACCAAGTAAAGAACAACGTGTCCTTAGGAGGGATAAAATTCCATCAGCCAGGGCAAACTGTAGCCCCTCAAGCACAAAGCCTCTATCCTGCTGCCCAAGGTACCAGCATGCCCCCTCAGCACAGAGCTTCCCACTTCCTTGGTGCAGTCGTATCCTCCTGGAGCAAACCTCAAGTGCACCAGTTTCAGACACCAGCACTGAAACCTCTGGACCATAAAAACTCGTCTGATGTCCCACCTGCTGCTTCTGATTGTAGCTGTCAGCTCAGGACATGCCGGTGGGTTTATATCTCCCTGTAAGCCTCACACCGAGATGTGGGGAAGGGAGATTTTTCCCACGGGTGCTCGTTTCCCCTGAAGCAGCTGGATACACCCATCAGGAAAGGCTCAGGGCTTTTTTTCCCATCGGAAAGTGCCTTTGCTGGGAAAGGTCTTGTTTCTCAGGGCTTGCAGCCAAACCCACAGTGATGAAGGGGTTGAAATGCTGTCACAAAAATTTGCTGTCCCAGGGGGTGTTGGGAGGCTCTGTTGAGGGGCCCCTGATCCTCCAGGTGATACATCCCCTAGTTTTCAAGCACCTGGATGCTCTTCCAGCCTGTCTGCTGGGAAGCACACCATTTGATCCCCTATTTCCATCACCTGGGCTAAGAAAAACCATAACCTCCCTGCACACCTCACAGGAAAGGATGTCAGCTGCCATGTGAGTGATGGAATCTGGCCCTGTAGTTCTTGAAGCACTCATCCAAGAAGCTCATCAGCTCCAAGCCCAGCTCCAAGGATCCTAGCTAAGGGACCCTTTCCCTCTCTCCCATTGCAGGATGGTGGCTGTCACTCTGCTTGTGTCCTCCACCTTGTTTTTTCAGACTCAATTTCTATTTTGTGTTATTTTGGCATGTCCAGGAGTACAATTCTCAAGAGTTTCAAGAAAACGAAGAGACCTGAAAATGATTTACTGGCAGGTTTGTGCTCCCTGATTCAGCTGGAGTTCAGAGATGAGTCAGGCAGTGGCAAACAGTCTGGCGGGGGGGGTGCGGGGGCTGCATTAATCAGGCTCTCGTGAACTCACGCTATTTAAAAACAGGCTTGCAACACACCAGTGCCTTGAGTCTGGCAATGATGGGTGACCCGTGCCAAGACTTGCTGGGGCTCTGGCTGAGCATTTCAGGGAGCATCCATCATGGTCCTTGGTGGCTCCAGCCAGCACAGCCCCACCACTTAGTGGTGGCTTTAGCCCTTCCAGCACCATCACCACTGTCTCCCCAAACTCAGCTTCATTCAGTCTCTTCAGTGGCAACTTGAACCTACCACTTGCTTGCCAAGCTGTGCTTGAGGGAGCCAATCCTTGGGTTTATCAGATGAGCATGAGGGAAAAACACCAGAACACCATCCCCTTCATGTTTTCATCTGTGGCTTTCAGTAATTTCTCATCTGAGAAGCAAAAGTCACCCATGCCAAGCCATGGGCAGCCGCTCCCTCACAGCAAGAGTCCGTGGAACAGGCTGGCTGCAGTCATGATGCTTATTGCAGAGGGAACCCGAGGGTTAATTAGATATCTCTACATACTGCCCTGCACTGTTTTGAACTGCAGACCCCATATTAATTTCAGGTTAAATTAATCTCCACTAAAGCACTGATGTTGCCAGTTCTCACCAGAGACCTTTGTCTTTCATCTCTCCTGAGCAGCCAGCAGGCAGAGAGGGAAGCAGTGCAAAGGACTGGCACATAAGCCTTTCTTTAATTATTTCAGTATGTGGCTATAGGAGCCCAACACTGGAAGCAGTGTGTTGATTCATGGCCAGCTTGGCCAGGACTTGAGAGATAACAAGCCCCTAAATGAACCCAGGAGCTCTGAGTGTCTGGAGGCATTGCCATGGTCCCCAGTGCCTGGATATCACCCCAAAAAAATCGAGGAGATGAGGTGGTCTTCTTTATCCAGCACTCCCTAGGGATATCCCTGGAAGTTGCCTCATTGTCAGTGGGAAATGTCCTACCTGGAGGAACAGTGGAAGAAATCATCATCATGGCAGGAGGACGAGGGCTGGCACATGCACATGTGGTCTGAAAACAGTCATCCTGCTCCCTTCCCACCTCTTTCCTTCCCAATATTGCATCAAGAATGGAAAATGTGCTGGCAGCCATTAGTGTCTCCCTGGAAGAAATGCATTTACTGGCCAAACTTCAAACCTCATTTCACCAGCAACCCCCGGACCTTCTCCAACATGCAGCTGTGAGCCTCATGGAAAGCCAGAATTTGCTGCAGAAAGGGACTTGTGGGGTTGATTTGTGTCAGTTTCTTTCATTTTCAGAAGTCCATTTTCCTTCTAAAAAGAAAATAAGAAGCCCCCAAGGGGTGGAAACTGTTCCAGTTGGACCCAAGGTGGCACAAGGATGACAGCACCAGCTGTTGAAGTAAACCAATAAATTTGCAGAGCTTCAGTCCTCACAGCAGCGTGGATGGGGGAAAAAGCCCAACAACTACAAAGAAAAAAAAAAAAAAAAAAAAAAAAAACCAAAAAAAAAGAAAGAAAACATAAAAGGGCTGCCCCGGCTTCAGTTTTTTGNNNAAAAAAAAAAAAAAAAGCCAAAAAGAAAGCAAGCAAACATGAAAGTGCTGCCTCGGCTTCAGTTTTATGGCAAACCCTGCTGCCAGGGCACAGGGTGCCAGAGAAGCATGGGGTGAAGCTGCCTTTGAAGAAGCAGCAGCAAGAGATTTGGGATTATCTTTTATTTGGGACACTGGTGGTGTGCATTTGTAGAGCAAAAAGCTATGCAAAGAAATCCTTTTGAGTTGTATTTTCCTGGTGGAACCAAGCACCTGACTATGGCCCAGGGAGATGTGGGTCCCAAGATGCCATCTCCTGCATTACCCATGGGGTTCAGCTGCAGAAATCAATACAGGCAAAAGCAACAACCCAAAAAAGTCTGAGCAACCAGCCAGAATACATGGGATGTCCAGGATCCCAAGGATAGGCCGGTTTACTGGGCATGCAGGCACCTGCCTTCCCACAGAGTGAAAAAACAAGTCACTAAGTCACAGCAAAACCATGAAAGCAAAACCACAGAGCCCCAAAGCACCTCTGAGTCATTCCCCCAGCCACTGCCATGGCCCCACAGCCCTTCAAAACTCACCAGCACCTGCAGCTGGCCCAAATCTGCTGAGCCACTTTTGGCCCACTGGACAGTACATATCACGTTGCCATACAGGTGCTGGCAGCATCTTCTGGGAGACAAAGCCCCTGTGACAGGGTGGGGCAGGGTATGAGCAGTAGTTACTGCGAGCAGTGGTGACCGGTCGCACCAGCTCAGCATCCTCCGCTGAGCCAAAACTGAGTAGCAGCCCCCACTCAGCAGCACTGCTTGGCAGCCAAAACACTTCCTTCCCCTCTTTGCTGTCAAATTGCCCATACTTTTTACTATTACTATTAGAAATTGTGAAAAACAGGCTTTAGAAACGTGAATGGAGATGAAAGATTCACAGAAAGCGCTACCAGGATTAGTCACCGGTTGTAACATCTCTATTGACATTAGTCACGGAGGTTGGCTGTGTGGCTCTTTAAAATTAAATCCCTGCCGTGTTTTCAGGTTTTGGGTTGTCCTCGGCAGACCTTTCGGTAACTTTTCTTCAGTGCTGGGCAAAGTCAGCAGCTGCCTTCCCACACACACGACACAGTGAGCAGCCGTGAGGGATGTGCCATGCGATTATGCAGCAGCCAGGGCTGAAGGCAGTGGGTGAAGGGCAGGGTTTAACCCCTCTAACCAGGTAATTTCCTTGTTTGTGGTGAAAGTGGGTAGAGGGATGGATGTACGGAATGCAACTCGGGGGTGACAGCACCCAAGCGGGTGGCACCGGTCCCCCGTTGTGGTGCCAACAGAGGTCACTGTTGCTGACAAATTGTGCTACCCATCCAGAAAGGGGAACTTAGAGCTGAGTTTTGAACAGCAACTGTACTCCAGAAGCCATGAGGCCACCACACCGGAGACCTTCATCCCCAGGGTCCCTGGATGATGCACAGGGCAGTGGAGCCAGCTCGGTGGTGTGTGGGACGGGCTGAAGAAGCCATGCTCTCCCCCACAGCCATGGTGGGTACCTCTGAGGGTATGATCAAAAATAAAACGCTAAATGAAGAGGAAAGATGACAGTCAGAGTATGGAGCTGGAGCAGAATCATGCTGCCATGTGATGTCTTTGAGGACAAAAGCTGAGCGAGGGAGGATCAGGCCCTTGCAAGGCATTCCCCAGGCTGCTAAGCCCCTCCCAGAGCCAGCGCAGCCACAGGAACACATGAGATGGCATAGTTTGGAATGCATTAGATAGATGTGTCTTTTTTCCTCGTGGCAAAAAAGTGGAAGGATCCCAGAAATGGCAGGAGGGCACCATGCTGCTGTCTCTCCTCTCTCAAAGCCCAGGGGAGGGCATGCAAAGAGCTCACAAGAGCAGCACAAAAATAGTCCCCCAAGAAAGGTACCTAAACACCCCAGGTAGCGACACCAGAGGAGCTCATTCTTCACTCTCAGCTGTGTCAGGTTCCTTGCTGGGAGCTGCTGCCCGCAGTTATCCCAGCATTGCACCTTGGTGTAGGAGGAAAAGACCCAGGGGTGCTGTTGATGGGTGCCAGAGAGCCCCCATATCCCATCTTACCACCCAAGAAGAGCTGCCACCCTCTGCAAAGCACTCCAAGGGGCTGAGCAACCCCAAGGACACCCCAGCCTGGGACTGGATGAGTCCCCTTGCCAGTGGGGTGCTTGCCCACCTGCTGTGAGGGCAAGTGATGGAGCTGGCGAGGCTCTGGGATAGCGGGCATGGGTCATTGTGCCAGGAGAGGGGAAATGGTACAAGAGAACAACTTTCTTCTGAACAGAGAGGGGGTCCCCACGTGCTGAGACTGCCCCTGAAGTCTCTCAAACACACACCACACCCCTACGTTCTCTCACCACCCCACGGCAGACCTCCCTAAGCAGAGCTCCCCAAATGCTCCACGGGTGCTGACAGACTCGCAGCAGGATGAGGAAAAGCCCCAAACCCACCCAGCAGCCTGGGAGCACTTGGTCCAAGGGAGTCTGGGGAGTTCATAAGGCATTACAAAAGATCACGTCCAGCAGCTAAAGTAACGAGCGTTTCAAACTGCTTGCAGTAAATAGCACCTTACCCTGGCTGGCTGGGGGAGGCCGAGACCGAGGCAGCCTCCTTGGGCCGAAGGGAGCGCGGGGATCTCCACATGGGGTCAGGAGAGCAAAGCTGGTATTCGTAACGGGCGCCAGGCACCCCAAGCCGAAACTCCCTCGCCGCTCTGCTCAGATCATTGGTCCGGGCTGCGGCGGCGGCTGCTTTCAAATTCTGTTAAAGCTTAAAAAGGAAACAGGAAACCTCCGGGCTCTTCACGCAGCTCCGGAGGCTCTCGCACACCCACATGCACACCCGCGCGCTCTCCTTACCCCCGGGGCTGAAACAATAGCAAGGAGGTGGCAGAGCTGTGTTTGTGCTCCCGGCATGGAGTTGGATCCGGGAGCATGCTAATCCTGGCTGCGCTGGGAGATGCGTCCTCCAGCCCCAGTGAAGCTGCTCTTTGCACCTCCTTGCAGGGGCTTGCTTAAAGCCAGATCTGCTTTTGCATTTTGTTTGTGGTCAGCTCTTCATCTTCTAGCTTGCTGAGCTACCACACTCGTGATGGATCCAGCCTGGACTATGGACAACAGGTGCCAGACTGTGGTCTAAAATTCCATGAATGTAGGACATAACCTCTTATACGCAGCAAGAGAGTGACAAACATCAGCCCACCTTCAGTTCAGGCTTCTCATCTTTTCACTCAATTTCCAGCATTTACATGCTCTGCTTTTCCTCTCCCAGAAAAGTAACAGAGCAATTACTTCTGTTTGTGGGAGCAGCTTTAGGAGGCTAAAAACCATTTATCCTCAGAAAAAGTCAAGAGGGGAGAGTTGGGGAAAGCAAAGTTTCATTTGCTTTGGGAAGTGAGTCTTTAACACTTTCACATTTCCCCAATTTAGAGGGAACAAAACAACGTCTGCAAGCTGCAGCAAGGTGGAAGGCATACATGCACTCCGGAGTCCAGGGGAAGGAACGTCCAGGACCACACAGACAGTTTTCCATGCTTGTTAACAGCTTTATTTAATGCACAAAACAAAGAAAGTACCTTTGGTAGAGGTGGTTTTTGCTTTGTTTTTGTTCTAAGGACTAAATTCCAATCTGTCCAGGCTCCAGCTGTCAAAGAGGCACTTCGAGGTGTGGAATGCAAACTTTTGCCCTGCTCTGTGCAGGAGTGTCCCTCAGGGAACATCCCTCTAGCCCCTGTTGCTTATGTCACCCTTTTTTGCAACCCTTGTCCTAACAGCAGCAGGATAGGGGAGGCTGTCGTCCCCAGGTGATGCTGCTCCAAAGCAGATGCCTTTGAGCAGTTTGCCCATCATACTGAATACTTAACCTCCTCCTGAAATAAAATGCTGAGTTTTTATCTCATTTCCTTGGGCACACATAAAGCTATTTCTGAATGGCTTAAGAAGAAGGATGAGGATCACACATAGCTGAAGCTCAGGTCCTTCCTTCAGCCCACTTAGAAACTAAAAACCTTGGTGAATACACATTAAACACGGGGTTTTAAAAATAACATTTACAAAGTTTGCAATTTTTCTTTACTTCTGCTTTCTCATAATCATTCTTTTCATCCACCGATTTGTCCCCTCCCTAAAATCCTTTGGCTTCACTACTTGAGGATTTGGAAAAATGGGGGACTAAGATCAGCATAAATCCCAGAGAGCAAGATCCAGTTTGAAGCTTCAGAGCCCAACAGGTTGGCAGTGGCTGCTTTTCTGCTAGTAATCACTACACCTCTGTCTGCTTGGACTAACTCCACCTGTTCTATGACAAATTAAGTCAGAACACGCAATCAGTGCTGCTCCAAGCTCAGCACTCTGGTGAAACACACCAGGCAGCACAGCAGAGCTGAAGGCAACACAGATGAATGCCCAATTATTTAAAGTGCCTGTAAGTAGTTTCAGTTCTTGCCCAGACATAATGTAACGTGGTGGAGGCAGCTGTTTTCTCAGCATCCACTGACTAATTGCAGAACAAAGTTTAGAAAAGAAAACAAAAAAAAAGATGTAAACTGCACAGTGATGAGTCAGAGCAATTTACACTCACAGAACATGCATGCTACAAAGGAGATAGAGTAGCCTTTATGAGACAAAAAAAATAATAAATCCTGTGAGTGAGACTGAAAGTTGATTCCAGTTCTTGAAAAGCACACTTGGCATGAAGCAGGCAGCATGGAATGACTTGTGCTCCCTTCCGCAGAATCTCAGAATCACAGAATCATTGAGGCTGAAAAAGACTTCTGAGATCATCAAGTCCAGCCTATGATCCAACACCATGATGTCCACTAAACCATGCCATCAAGTGCCACATCCAATCTTTTCTTAAAGACCTCCAGGGATGGTAACTCCACCACCTCCCTGAGCAGTCCATTTCAGTGCTTGATCACCCTTTCTGTGAGGAAGTGCTTCCTAGTATCCAACCTAAACCTCCCCTGATGCAGCTTCAGACCATGCCCTCTTCTCCCAGGCAACTATTGACAGGACAAGAGCCCGATCCCCACCTGACTCCCTTTTAGGTAGTTGTATAGAGTAATAAGGTCTCCTCTAAGCCTCCTCTTCTCCAGGCTGAACAACCCCAGCTCACCTCAACCCCAGAGTTGAGAGGAAAAGCAAGTTTGGCATCTTGGATGTCTATCTCCTACATCTCCAGCACCTCTGGAAGTGGATTTTGATACACTACACACAAAGAAGTTAAAACCAAAGGAATTGTTTGGCTCCCAGCCAAGGCCTTTTCAGAAGTCACCACAAAAAGATGTATTTGTAAACAACCCTTAGTTACAAAAGTAAATTTATTATTAGTTCACTTTTACAGGTGTTTAATCCACTGTAACAATTTATAAATAACTCCTGGTCCTAGGTGGTCTCATTCAGGGTCCGGTTTGAAGTCTGTTTGAGAAGTGACAAAATTAATCACTTTTTACCTGGTTTTGAACTGCAGTGTCATGCCACACGGCTCCCTCTGCTGCAGAAGAAATGCTGTGGACCTACAGCACCATGGACTGTGGATTTGCAAGCAGCAGGGGAGCAAGCCGGAGCAGGGCACGAACCGGCACGTTCAGCTGCCTGAACTTCAACAACAGCTCAGAGAAGCTTGCGCTTCCTAAGGAAAAGAAAGAAAGAAAGAAAGAAAGAAAGAAAATGAGCATGCACTGGCCTGTAGGAAGCCTTTCAATAAGATTCCTCTCTGGTAGCATTCATGTCACACTCCAAGGCAAGCTACAGAGTTCCTCAAATCGAAGTGGCACTGTGTTTCTTTTGTGACATAAGAAAGCTTAGGCAAGCAGAGGGGTACTGGTATATCCCCACGTTGGGCTGATGGAGGGTAGGAGAAAAAGTGCAAGGGCCCATAATTTCCCTGGATCCCAAATCAGATGACCAGTGGAAACGTAGAAAAGCAGGTGATCACTCTGACTAGGTGCTTGTAGGAAAGAGATTTAAGGGTATTTGGGATATGGCTGGCTCAACAAAAAGAACACTTCCCCCATGACAGCTCATCTGCTTTGGTTCCACTGCCCAAGAGGACTTCGTTACCTGCAGGTCAGGAAACAGTCAAGACACTTTTATACAGGCTAATTATGGCTTCTTTAGCCCTGCATAAAGCTTCTACCTCTTGTGTCCCAACTCCAGACAATTGTCAAAGAATAAATATGGATGGGACAGCTTTCAGAGGGAATGCATGCTGTCACAGGATATGGTCATGTAATCACAGAACAGTTTTGGTTGGAAGAGACTTTAAGATCAAGTCCAACCACTAACCCAACACTACCAAGCTGCTGCTAAACCATGTCCATCAGCACCACATCTACATGTGTTTTCAATCCTTCCAGAGATGGGGACTCCATAGCTTTCCTGGGCAGTCTTGAAGTTTCCTGCAGTGCCTTCACGAAGGGAAGAAATTGTTCCCAATATCCAACCTAAACCACTTAGGACAAGAGGAAATGGCCTCAAGTTATCATATGGCTTGTACCCTGGGAGAAGACTGACTCTCATCCTGCTCCAACCTCCTATCAAGGAGTTGTACAGAGTGGTAAGGTCTCCCCTCATACTCCTTTTGGTATGAGGCCAAACCAAGGAGCCTGTGTCCATGCAAGTCCAGAGCACTGCCCTGTACTCCAGCCTCACCTTCCAGGCCTCCAGCAGCTAGCTGACCTGGTGTTGGGACAGAGTGGTAAATCAAGAAGCAAGCCAGCATGCTCAGCTGAGACTCCTCCATAGGCTGCCCACTTAGGTAGGAATGCAGAGAGACATCCCCTCCAGCTGTAACAAACAAGACAGTCATGAGGTTTCGGCAGAATTTGAGAGAGGAAACAAACACAATACAACAGCATTTCCATGAAGAAAGCCTCCTGGAAAGAGTCTCCATCTCTCCCCACAATGAATCATGATCACAGACACAGGACTGAATTCTCTTCTCTATACCTTGAAGCCACTGATCCAAAACGTTATCGATAGTGCACTTCATCACAGGCAGAAACTCAGAGTTCATGAAGAGCCCTCGGTTTGGATTCCTGCTCATCCTCTCCTGGTGGCTTCTGGAACTGAAAAATTCTAGCACCAACTTTATCTGCCACAGCTCAAATGTCTCAGACATTTCTCTTCTTTCCAATCTCCTCACAGCCTACAGTAAGGGAGATACAAAATGATGGGGACAATGCGAAATGGAAGAGGAGAGAAACACTGCTGTCATTAACCATGAGGTAAATTAATCTCCAAACCTCACTGGGCCAAGGGCTCTCCTTCTGAGCATCTATCAATGAAAACTGCCAGCTAATGTTGCTGGGGTCATTTCAGTTTTCATTAATTTTGCTTTTAAAAACACTTAAGCTTTAAAGAAGAAAGAATTTACTCCACCTGATCTATTGCTATGTATGTGGGCAGCATCTCAGGGTTTTCTTGGGTAACACACTCGTAAAGGATTGAGGAGAAAAGATCCAGGATTTCCTGTTTCTGATAAAAGACATGTGTTTAACAAAGCACACATGCTACATGCAATTTATTTTTGGGTTCTTGCATTGGTTGTGTTTCCTTCCATTAAAGTCAACCCGTGCACTTGTGTTGCATAAATAGCCCAATTTGCTTTCAGTCTTGAGCTTATTAAACCTCAACATAACATGGCTGTATTCTACTCCCTCCCTCAAGTCATTCTGTGCAAAGAAATACAGTGCAAAGCACCCCAATTCTCCTGCAGTGACTCCACATGAATGCTTCAGGACACTGAGCAGGGCTCTTGGTATTTGTTAAACACATTCTCTAATGAATACAACCGGTGTAGATAAACTGGCAGCAACTGTGATATAACCAGTGGGAAATAAACAAACAAACTCCCTCAACAAAAACTGCAAGGTCTACATCGTTTGCATTACAAAGCTTTCCTTAAAATATTCCCTGTCCCCACCACTTGGGAGGGCTGAATTCTCTTTCTCAGTTTAATGTAGGTTTTTCCCATCTTTAATTCGTGCTAGTCCACCTCTAGGCATCCTACCTGGCCCATGTTCACTGTTGGTTTGCAGAAGTAATCGGCGAATGAAAACAGGGCAGGATCAGAAGTGAAAGCTGAAATTGCTTCTGGCTGAAAAACAGAGCAAAAGGCATTCTTAAAATGAACTTTTTGGTTTTATTGCATAAATGGAACAACAATTTATACCCAATGCTTCCTTCTCCAGCCACACCAGTGAGAAGACTGTAACCTACACAAAGCACAGTGGGCAAAATGTGCCCAACACCTCTGCCTGCCCACCACATACACTCATGTAGCTGTTCTAAGCTCAAGCTCATTGCATCCCTGTGCAGGCTACCAGGCCTCCTTTCTCTTTTTCCTCCAGCAACACAAGTACCTTCGGCACTCAGAACTTGGTGCCGGAAAAAAAATAACACAACAGGACACATCGTGCTTCCCTCAGCCTTGCTAGAGGCAGCATTCCCGGCAGGAAAGCAGTTTGGGAGGGATACCTTGAATGCCCGAGCTTCAGAGTTTCTGTGGGTAACAGTATGTGCCAGTAGACTGCGCCAGCCCATCGGGTCCTCCTTGTAGGAGAGCTGCCCAGCTCTCAGCTTCACGTACAAGACACCGCCCCTTGACAGAATCGATCTGAAACAACAACAGTGCTTCTTCAACTGATGTGAGGCAGATCTGCAAAGGAAGTACAACCTCCAACAGCTCATGTGTTATTATATTTCAATTAAGGTTTTGTCTTGACTATTTTAACCCTGCCCCACTTCTGTATACACAGAAATTTTAGTGTCTTCAGGCAGGTATCAAACAATGATGTGACAGCAGGCAATGGTGATGAAAAAGGCATGAGCCCTACTTATAAGGAAGACATTTTTTTATCCTGAGAGTAGTGAGGCACCAGCACAGGTTGCTCAGAGAGGTGGTAGATGCCCCATCACTAGAAACATTCCAAGTTAGGTTGGATGGGGTTCTGACCTAGTTGCAGATGTCCCTGCTTACTGCAGGGGGTTGGACTAGATGACTTTTGAAGGTCCACTCTGACCCATGATATAGGGAATATAACTTCCTGAAGATACTGCAGATTCTTGTTACACTTGTAGGGTGAGCTCCCAGCAACAAGGAAAACCATGTTAATTTGGTATCCACAGCTTTCAAGGTGTGCTGAAATTTAAAAAAAACCTGTAACAAACCCAAACCCCCACCAAACCCTGCCAATTCCTGAGCAAGTCTACGAACAAAAGCAAACTGAAGCTATGCCACTGCAAAGCTGCTGCATCTTCACCTGATTTAGAGTATCGGTTGCACCATGAACTGTAGGCACTGAGTCGAATAACTTAAATCCTTAAAATAACAAAATTACCCTAACTGTAGAGCAGCAATTTACGTGTGGAAAGAGAGGAAAAATGATTTCTCATGTGTCTGTTTTTCCACTGCCACACTCAGGTTCCTAACATTTTAAAGTTCTGGAGACAAAATGTTGTGACAGTTGACAAATTCAAAGGATTTAAAGCACTGTGCTCATTTTTGAGGGCCTCACCACAAGAAAGGACAAGTCCAGAGAAGGACAATAAAGCTGAAGGGTCTGGAGAACAGGTCTTCTGAGGAGTGTCTGAGGAAACTTGGGTTATTCAGGCTGGAGAAAAGGAAGCTGAAAAGGAGACTTCTTCCTCTCTACAATTACCTGAAAGGATGTTGCAATGAGATGGGGGTCGGTCTCTTCTCTGAAGTGAGAGGAAAAGAGGAAATGGCCTCAAGTTGTGCCATAAAAGGTTTAGGGTGGGTATTAGAATAAACTTCTTCACTGAAAGGGATCATCAAACATTGGAGTAGACATGCCAGGGAGGTGGCTGAATCACCATGCATGGTGGTGTTTAAGAGACATACAGATACGGTGCTACGGGATATGATTTAGCACCAGACTTGGTAGATAATGGCTGGACTTGATGATACTAAAGAACAATTCTATGATTCTACAATATGGAGGTCCAAAGGAAAGAGGACATAGAAGGCTGAAGCTGGCTTCCGCTAGTGCTGGTGTAGCAGCTCAATCACCAAGTGCCTCCTGATATGGAGGGATCTGCACTCCAGCTCAGTCCCATCTGTCATCTTTAAAGGCACAGAGCAACTGATGCTGCATTGTTTAATTTAATCTCAATAGTGGGATTTAAATAAAGTCAAAAACACCATGTGACTATTTGGCTATTTCTACACTACTCAGAGTGATGAGTTACACCATAGGTTAAGTAAAAAGACAAGAATGATTTTGGCCACAGATACTGTATTCCGGTAAGATTTCTGTTTTTCAGAGTTAAAATGCAGTAAGCAGTGCTTTGTACACTTCACATAACATGAGAGAAAATAGTCTTTCACAAAGCAGTGACAGTTAGCTAACTACTGTATCAACAGCCTGGGAAATGTGACATCACATCAACTCAAAACTAAACTAAAACCATGAGTTCAAGAAGGTTTCTGATAGTGCTCAATCCCACTGCCAATATCTGCGGTTTTTACTAGCAGGTTTTCCCCTGCCCTGTTTTTTGCATGAATTATTCACATCAATATGTGAAACCAACTACGCAGTTTCTTTCTTCACCCTTAATGTGCTGTCAAATGCACAACAGCGAAACGATCAAAACCAGGCTTCTTTCCAACCTGTAGGTGTTACAAGCACAGGAGGTTTAAAAAAAGAAAAGAATTAAAAAGCATTACTACAAGGTTATTATTCAGTCAGGCATTGTAAAGAATACTCACTTCAGGTGATTCGTTCCCTTGCTTAAATCTATTAGTAATTCCCAGTACCGTGGTCCCTTCACTCTGATCTGTCAATGTAAGCATTTTCATTACTAGATATAACCAGAATCACAAAATCAAAGAATTTTCTACAGTTCTTTCTGGGTCCTTACAAGAAGAGGTGCCCTTTTATAGTGCCATCCACCCAAGAAACTCAGAAGGAAAAGCATCTAGCTTTGTCTCTCCTACAGTGAAGCTTTCTGGCACAAGGAACAACCTACTACAACAAGATCTGATTAGACTGAGACAAAAGAGAAGCAGCTGGAATAACTTAACATGTGCTCCATAATGTCAAAATTTGTCTTTGGAGCCATTAATATGGGACAGCATTGTCCAAAGTCTGGCTAAGGTTGGACAAGAGAAAGTTACTAAGCCTCTGTGTTTGCGACACAAAATCTGGGTGATTGAATTCCTCATTGAAATGGAAACTTCCTTTACCTGCTTCAGCAAGTGAAGCTCTGGAAGAAGCGTGGGTGCCATCAGCTCTTCGGTGGCTTCTGCATACCACTGTGTGCCCTTCAAAATGCCACCAGTAGTCACATATTAGTAAAGTTCACTTTTGTGTGAGAAGAAAGAAAACCTGCATCTCATTTATAACAACTCCCTTGGCAGAAGTCAGGCAGTTTCTGTTCCTGAGTGTTGAGTAAATACATAACTTAGCATTGCCTTTAATGTCAGGAAACATAAGCCTAAACTGAACATGTATTTCCCATGGATGGATCAACACATAGCATTGTGCGAAAGAGGCACAATTCAACTGAAATCTGAAGGTTTGAGGAATAAACCACATTACAGACATGTAGAACTCTCCGCCTATACACAGAGGTATAGGTATCTGTGCTGTTGCTCTTCTACCCTGAAATTCCAAGAATCCTTTCTTTAGTCCTTCCATGGAGCATCACCTGCTTCACATAAGCCTGTACAGAATCCTGCAGAAAGGGCTCTTCTCCAGAAAACAGACAATGCAAGCACCAAAGAGAAACACTAAGATGTCTGTTTCACCAGTATTAGGATAAGGCTTTTCAAACCACAGGTCGTTTGAAACACCTCTGTGCCTTTGAAAGTTTTTCCTCTCCAAGAACAGGAGAAATACAATCCTAGGTCAGTCATTACACACTTGACTGTTTGAAGACCTGAAAACAAACCCCGGTCTGTCAGGTCCCTCAGCTGTCTACCACATCTTCCCAAAGGCTTTTGCTTGTCATTGCCTCCTGCACACATACCTTGTAGGTAACCTCGATCAGTGCATAACAAGGAGTATTCGAATCCACATCAACTGGTGTTAAGAGCCTTGGCTCTGCTGCCAGCACATACAAGTGGCGCAAAGCCTGAAGGTGGTACCTGTGTGGGGGAACGAGGGACTCAGCACCGTGCAGCACATGCAGTAAATGATGCCCAGATACCAAACTACACACAGTTCAATAACCAAATACCACTGTGGATTAAACTGAAGAGAAATCTGCAGTGGTGTCCTAGCTTTTATGTTTTTTTAACTTGTATGGGTTGGCTAATAGAACTATATCTAATGTCTATAATCCTATGATTCTATGACTCTTAACTAAAACTGATTAAGAGATGAGATCCTTCTCAGCTGAGCAAACTGGAACAGTTGAGTCACAGGAGCACACTGCAGAGCCTCAAGAAACCTGCTTGCACTTCCTCACTGATTAGAGATCACTACCACCATCTCACATCTTCACTTATGTCTTGTTCTCTACTTTTTTGGTAGGTTTTCCTCCCCCCAAAAATCTGTTTACAGAGCACCTAGGTAAAGATCCTTTAAGAAAAAAAAAACAAAACCCAAACCAAAAAACATTTTCCAGAGGAAAAGAAAATTTGCTTCTAGATAACCTCTTTTGAAAGCTGATTTAGCCTAAGGAAATATAGACCCTAGCAAGCCCTTACCGATTGTCCGTGCTGTGAACAGGGAAGTGAGGGTACAGAGCACAAAGGAGAGCAGCAATTGAAGAATTTGAAGTGCTCAGTGAGTATCTGTTAAAAAACATTATTTATTAGTTTTCATGCTAACTGGATACTAGCAGAGGTGTTCAAAATATTTTTGTGTTTCAGGGAAGGGAAGGCAGCAGCAAAGTATAAAAAGGAAAGAAACTGACGGGTGTTCCTACAGCAGTAGGAATAGATTAGTGGTAAGAAATACTGCAGAAATGCTTCTGCCTTGTGTATAAGTAATGCAGTAAAGAACTTTCATTGCCTCCCGTACAAGAACTTTCATTTACAGTAAGAAGCACCTTTATGCATTCCTATGTTACTAAAAAATAATAACTAAAAATTAAGGAAACCACACCCTGCTCCACTTTTTGCAGAAGTGTTAGAAGAAAGATGGGCAAGGATTGGGGTGGCGAGAAGATCAGGGGGAAAAGGGAGGAAAAGGAAGGGAGGTGTGGGAAAGGTCTTTGGAAATGGGAAGTTACCTTCCTCCTCCCAGGAAGAGAAGCCCCAAAGCCATGTGGTGAGCCAGATGGAAGCCATAGTTCATCTCTCCACCTGTCTTCTTGTGCATGAAACGGCAAAGCTGAAGGACTTTCAGGTTTCCAGAGCCAGCCATCACCATGGCAAGAGACAGCAGCAAGACACTCAAGCATGTTTCAAGATTATAGTGACCTGTCTTCAAGTACAATAAGCAAAGGCATTCTTACACTTCTGTGGTCAAATACACTCTTCTGGTCGGTCTAACATGCTGCTTTCTACCCCAGAGTGCAAAAACCACATTCCACAGAAACAGGGAGAGCAGAGGAACAGCAAAGTCCTGAACAAAAATGATTCACAGCCCTGACACATTCTATAAACAGCCTGTAATACAGAAAACTAAAAGGGATTGGTTTGCTTTCATTAGGGTTTAGGTGAGGGTTATCAAAGTACTTCACACAACAAAGCCTCACTTTTACCAGAAAACCAGAAAGCACTTACTATTGAAGCTGTTGGTGCTGACAAACACTTGAGGAAATCTGTTGCATATTTGTACTGCAAAGAAAAGAAATACATACTAAACACAGATACAAAAGATAGGTTGCAGTTCCATGGAAAATGGAAGGAAAAGAGAAAAACCTCTTACCAAGCAGTTAAATGCTGCCAGATTTTCTGAACCAGCAAATCGAAATCCCAGTGACAAACATGCCCCAGCAATGATGTAGACATGAGCTTGCCTAATATGCAACATAAACAGGAAATGACTAAATGTTTATCTTTTCCTCATCTGAGTAAGCATCGCATACTGCTTTACAATCAAAAAAAGGGAAAACAGAGAGAGTAAAATTCCCTAAATATCAAGGGAGAGATTTTTTTTTGGTATGCTATTATCTCTAGGAAGAGTGTGGCTTTGTTTTTCTTAAGAAGTTTTGACATGATACTAACGCAAGCGTTTCCAAGCTCAGGTCTTCAGATGAAGGCAGCTCTGTTGCCTGAAGAGAGATGCTGTTCTCTCTTATGATCTACAGAAAGTGTAAGAGAGAAAAATTCATCCAGGGTAAAGTGATTAATTACCCAAAACTCTGGGCATTGGGAATTCATAAGTGATACAAAACAGATCTGCTCCACATGCGGGTCCAATTTTCCCCCTCCTCACATGCTAGTGCTCCATTGTACTTCTGATCCAAAAGGGTACTAATGCTCATTATCTGGTCCCTTAAAGATTTCTAAAACAATGGAAATATGTCAGAAGCACATTACTGTTTGCATTCGGGTATGAGACAAAACAGAACAAGACGAGGCCATATAGACCATCGGTATCCTGTAGTTCTGGTAGGTATTTATCTTATTTTGTAATGCTCAACTTAAGCCTCCTCACAGCAATCCGACACCTGGCTTCTTGTTTGGGCAATGGGGAGGAAAACTGAATCCCTTTCTCGCTCTAGCACCATTTTGTGTTCTGTATAGTGGCATCCCTCCTCAATCCTCTCTTCTCTAGCATGATGATCCCATGGGAGTCTTCAATAAGGATGCAGAAATCCCAACGTAAAACATCACCTCTGTCACATGAGCAGGATTAATGTACATTTTTGTGTGCAGTTTATGTGACTGGGGTAATGTCCACACAAAGAACAATCCAGTGAGATGTAAATTGGAAAGTAAGCACAATAAGGGTAAATACCTACCTGAGGCACGTTGCTATCAACCCACTTGGAATCGGGCAAGATGTCATCCCACAAAATTAGGCACCGGGCCAAGGTCTAAAAAAGTGAAAGTCAAAACATAAGGAAAAAACCAAACTGACCAGCACAAACATCAGTAATATTTCTTCAATGTACTAAATTGATCCAGAAACACACATGGAGAAATGGAACAAAAGAAAAATCCTACCCTCAATAGAAGGAACTCTGGTTTTACAAAGTCCAGCAAATACATGGTATCTGGTGCTTGAAGCCAGTCAGCAATGGATCTGCAAAGCACAGTAAAGGAAGAAGTTTCCCAGATCTTATTTCAGCAATGCAAAAAAACAGTAAGCCACACAAAATCAGAGCAGTTTAAATTGCTAGCAAAAGTTACTTCAAAATGTCTGAGCAATTCACAGAATCACAGAACCATTTTGGTCGGAAAAAACTTAAGATCAAACCCAACTGTTAACCCAGGTCACCACTAACCCATGTCTCTCAGTGCTGCATCTCCAAGTCTTTTAAACCCTTCCAGAAATGGTAACTCCACCACTTCCCTGGACAGCCTATCCCAGGGCTTGACAACCCTTTTTGGGGAAGAATTCTTCATAATGTCCAACCTAAACCTCTTCTGGTGCAACCTGACACCATTTCCTCTTATCATATTGCTTGTTACTTCCACAATTCCAAGGCTAGTACCTGTTATTAGTCTTTAGGTAGATCATAGCAAGTGCAAGTGTGGCACCTGGGCAAGTAACGTCTACATTTACGGTGTCTCCCTCCTGTGGAAACATAAGGGCAGAGCTTCAGACCATCTGACTGGCAAGGCAACAATCTCTAGTGCATTCAAAGCCACTCAGTGCATCAAGATACATGACTCACACTTCTATTAATATTTTCAGCTTAAATGAGTAAAAAACCCCAACACACACACACCTTGATTTGATAACTGGGAGACTTGTGCTTCTCTCTGTGCATGCCTGCTTGGAATCGCCTGTGACCTCCAACCATGTACTGGTAAAGCTGCTCAGGAACATTGAGGTCTGACATGCCGATCAAATTACTGCCATGCTAAGGAAAGAAGAGAAGAAATAAGGATGTGCCTTCCTGTATGAAGGCCAAAGGTCAAGGATGACGTGGCTCTTATGACCCCTCCCTAATAAATAATGATTTTTCTACTAATTGCAGTTGAAATGAAGAGGACTTACCCCTAAACACACCATGCCTAAGGCTAGCCCAGATGCAAGTGAGTAGGACTCTCTGTCAGTGCAGTACTCCATTTCTGGTCCAGGAGGACGCCCTGGGGAAAACAGAATAAAATTCCTTTTTTAACAATTCCAGTGAATAAAACATTGTTTAATTAAGCACTATGTTCCTAATGAGATGAGAAAAATAAAAAAATCTGTCCCTTCTCAGGAAAGTCGTCAGTAGAATTAGTAGTAATTGTCACTTAACTCATCCCTCTCCAAACAGCAAACCTCTCCAGAAGCACTAGATAGTGCTACATGATACAGCTGGAGTTCAGAGACCATGAAAACATTATGCTGGGATTGCTTATAATTTAACTCCTCTGAACCTATGCAAATGCTGTCTGCAGCATCCAAAAAGCTGTTGCTAGAAAAGACTGCACGTATCAAAGTACCAGAAACATAACAGATACAATTTACTCTTAAGATTTATTCCAGTCTCTATTTAATACACCACACAGTCTTTCAACTAAAGTTACAGATATACATGAACAAGAGCTTAACCGTTACAAATAAAATCACAAGAACTATGCACAGAATGAAGACAGGATTCAGATCCAAAATCTACTGGTCAGAATTAGCTCTACTGTGCAGAAAGCCTTCAATAACAAACAGGAGAATTTAGAACATGAGGACTCCAAGTCTAGCAACCTAGCGAGCAATCTAGTGAGCTAAAAAGACTGTCCTTGCAAGAGGAAAGTATTTTTTCCCCCACACAGAATCCCCGTCTTTGGTAGCTACCTCCTGGAGTTACCAGAAAGGAGAAACAACAAATGCAAATGAGGGTTGGCACCTACCTATTTCAGCCAGCAGAACCTCAGCTGTGTGCCTGTGAGCAGTGCCCTGATAGACAAGGCCTACTCCTATCACGGCAGCCACCTGCACATTGTGTGGGACATCCAGCTCCGTTGAAGTTGGTGGCAGGAGGGCAGGGATGTGGATGCTCAGGAGGCGTGTAATGGCCATATCCATTGTGCCCAGCTTGGCAGCAGAAACACCAAGTAACAGCCCAATGCTTGTCATCTCATGGCCCTGTAAATGCCAAGATTAACAAGTCTGGTTTTGACAGAAATTGAGCAGGTAAGTAATTCAGAGCATTCACCTACACGCATGAGCTGTGCACAACACAGAAAGATAGAAAGATTTAGTGACAGAACTGTCAAAAAACCTTTTAAACAAAGTCCTGCACTTCTAACACTAATGGAGAAACTCTAACATTCATCCACACCAGGAAACTTCCACCTCAGCATTTCCAAGAAATCTGTTGTCTTTCCTCTCTTGCTTTGCTGAAAGAATTCAAGTCCTGCAGACATTTTTGCTCATGAAGCAGGCCTCACCTTAGTCAGGTAGTCATGTATGTTGAGTGTGGCCAGTTTGGTGAGATGCCCATTGAGCCCCAGAGCCATGAGAAAGCCTGCATATTCATTTGCTAGTTCAGCAATTTTGGGCTTGTTATAGACAATCCAGGCAGAGTCTATCTGTGAAGCAGGAGCTATCTTCAGGCCAGCAGCTACCCCATTGTGAAAGCTGGCCCAGCAAGCCATGTTAGGAGGCACATCAATGTTCCCACTGTTGAGATCCACAGTGGTGTTCCTAGGAGGAGCACGGCCTGCCAATGAGAGAATCATTAATGCAATTAGGTGAGTCCAAACTGCTTCAGAAACAGCTCTCAGCTTCAGCAGTGTGCCAAATGAATTTCTAAGCAACACTTCTGATCTGTGATGTCCCAGCATCACAAAATTACTGAATCCCAGCATAATGGGATTGGAAGTGATCTCTGGAGATCATCTAGTCCAGCTCCCCTAGGATATGCCTAGATCAGGTTGCATATGAACGTGGCCAGGCATGTTTTGAAAGACTCTAGAAAAGGAGACTCCACAACCTCTCTGGGCAGCCTGTTCCAGGGCTCCAGTATCCTCACACAGGATAGTTTTCCTTATATTTGTAACTTCCTGTGTTCTAATTTGTGCCCGTTGCTCCTTGTCCTGTCACTAGGCACCACCGATAAGAGTCTGATGCCATCCTTTACATATTGATAAATCACTGAGAAGATCCCCTCTCAGTCTGCTCTTCTCCAGATCTGTTTACAGCCCCAGGTCTCTCAGCCTCTCCTCCAAAGATGCTCCAGTCTCCTCATTATCTTTGTAGTGTCTGACAGACTCTATCAAGTAATTCCTTGTCTCTCCTGAACTGGGAAGCCCAGAATTGGACACAGTACTCCAGAGTGGCTTCACTAGGGCTGAGTAGAGAGAGAGACCATCCTTCAACTGGCTGGCCATACTCTTCTTCATACACTCCAGGAGACCATTGACCTTCTTGGCTATGAGGGCACATTGCTGGCTCACAGTGAACTTGTCCACCCAGAATTCCATGTCCTTCTCCACATTGCTGCTTTCCAGCAGGTCAGTCCCTAACCTGTATTGATCACGGGGTAATTCCTCCCCAGATGCAGGACTCTACACTTGCCCTTGTTGAACTTCATGAGGTTCCTTTCTGCCCAACTCTCCAGCCTGTCCAGGTCAAGCTACTATAAAAATTACAAGAGGTTTAGAAAAAAATATCCATCTCATTCTGCTAAACACTGAAGTTCTTTGGAAGAAAACTACGACCAACGTACCAGTTAGATTCAGCTTAGGGATGGGTAACTGCTCTGTTGGAACAGGGTGATAGGAAAACAAAGTGAACATTCCTCGTCCAACAGGCAGTGCCATGGTTCGCTGGCAGAGTTGTAACAGTCTGTTGGGAAGATAAAAGCAAAACTAAGCAAGGTGCTTAATAAATTATATAAAATGAACTTACAGGCACTGGACAGACTGGTTTTGTTTTTTTTTTACTACATCATGTTGTCTTTGATTTTTTTTCTGACTAGGCCAACTTGGGAGCTAAATCTTTGGTCCTTACAAAATGAATCTTAAAGATACACTTTAGCTGACATCAGGTTCAAACTTGCCACTGTTTTTTCCCTCAAAGTCAAACATCTGTGCTACAGACAGTTCAGCAGCCATATCAGAAACAAGGCGAAAGGAGAAAGCAAAACAAAGCTCATCACCCTATGAGATCTTGCTATGACTAGTGATCACATCTAGTAATAAGCTGTATGCAGAACTAATAGTGTGCTTCCAAGAATGCTGACCACAATTCTCTATGATTTACTCTGGAAACACTTTCTAGACTTGTTAAATTACTCAGCTTGTCAGGTCAGACAATTTTACACATTCCTTCAGCTTCCTAATTTTGTGGTGCTTTCACGTTAATGATCTGAAGTTTGCTTTTTTCCTTTCATTTTTTTAAAGAAGATACTTTGAACGCTCCCAAACCAGGTGAATAAAGAAGCAAGATGGGGTCAGTTGTGAAGCCACTCAGCACAGAATGATTTCAGTATCAGAAGAGAGATAGGACAGTAAGTTTGATTTCTATGGAGCTGATTAGGTTCTGTGACCCAAGTCTTGCTTAGGCCTGAGATCAGCCCTGAACAAAGGCCTCTCTGGCTTTAGACAGGGGACGGACAATACTTCATTCTCTACAGAAGCATTTTCTCCACAGATTAGGTCCCACTTATATTTCAGGCTTTTTTTAGTGGACAAAAAAAAAAAGCTACAATCTTGCCCATGTGCTGCTCTAGTCCTGAGAGCCCTTCAACTCAAATACAGCAGTTTTTGAGCTTCAAAGATTTGGCCAGGCCTGCTTTAGCATTCAGATCAGACTAAAGCCTGTGGCCCTGTTTGGTTAAACACACTGAACCCTAAGCCACCAAAAATCTTGAAGCGATGTTTCACCTGGATGAAACACTAATGAGATACTGCTCAAAACAGGGATGGCTTTTACCGGTTTTCTTTCTCTTCGATGTACTCATGGTCACTGGCTTCTGGCATCTGCACTACATTGACACGTACAGGACGGGCACTCTGCAGGAGCCTGCGTACTTCCTGCACCCTCAAATCCTCGCTCCATATCAGTGACATCACTTCCTCATTCATGTCATTCATGCCATCCTCATCCTCCTCTGATTCCATTCCAGAAGGAATATCAGAAGACAGCACTGGGCCCACAGCCTGCAAGGGAAAGAGGAAGGAAAGAAGTCACTTCCAGTCATGCCTGGGGGTACTGATAATGACCAGAAAGTCAGCAAACACCTCCACCATCACAACCTGAATACACTCAGTACTTCAGAGTGCCTGCCCATCTAACCTGTGCTTTGATGGGTCTGTAATAGAATAGGTTAAGATTTGTGCAACCATGAATAACACTGTTCACTCACTCCTAACATTCTCCTAATGTAACTCCTAGCATTGGCTGACACCAACACGATGAGGTTCAACAAGATCAAGTGCTCAGTTATGCACTTGGGTCACAACAATTCCATGAATGCTCCATCCTTGGGAAGACTGTCTGGAAAGCTGCCTGGTAAAAAATGAAGTGGTGGGTGACAGCAAGCTGAAGAGAGACAGTGGCATGCCCAAGTGGCCAAGGCCAACAGCATCTTGGCTCGAATCAGCAGTAGTGTGGCCAGTGGGACAGCGATTGTGTCCCCATACTTGGCATTGGTAAGGTCACATCTCAAATATAGGGTTATTTTGGGTCCTTCCCTATAGGGACATGGAGGTGTTGAAGCAAATCCAGAGAAGGGCAAAGATGCTGGTGAAGGGTCTGGTGAACAGGTCTTCTGAGGACTAGCTGAGGGAACTGGGGTTGTTTAGCCTGGAGAAAATGAGGCATGGGGGAGACTTTGTTACTCTCTACAGCTCCCTGAAAGGAGCCTGTGATGAGGTGGGCATCAGTCTGTTCTCTGAAGTAGGCAGTAGCAGGATGAGAGGAAGAGGCCTCAGCTGTGTCAAGGGAGGTTCAGGCTGGACATCAGGAACAATTTCTTCTTCACTGAAAAGGTTGTCAAGCCCTGGAACACACTGCCCAGAGAAGTGGTTGAATTAATCATCCCTGGAGGGATTTAAAAGATATGTAGAGGTGGTGCTGAGGAACATGGCTTAGCAGTGGACTTAGCAGTGCTGGGTTAAGAGTTGTACTCAATGACCTTAAAGGTCTTTTCCAGCCTAAACAATTCTAGAATTCATTTAGCTACAAGGAGATGTGAATATTGTGATCAAAATGTTTTAGCATATCTAAATGGGATAAACAACTATCGAGAAAAGAGGTTATACCTTAAATACAACAAAGATGCCGTGAAGGCTGCTGAGCAAAGACTGATAAGCTTGAAGAGGTGACAGATGAAACTGTTATTTTTTTTCAAAGCTATTTCTTGTTTCAAAGCAGTAGTAGGAAAGGGCTTTCCCCTCCCTGCCTACACAATTATCTGTGATGGCTGTGAAACATGTGTGTTTTGGGTTTTTCTTTCTCTTCAAGCTCAGCAGTGAAAACCAGAAAACTAGATGAGCATTTTGATGTGCATTAACGGGGAGGTTAAACTCCAGAAGACACAGACAGTCCCCTGGTGATGATCTGCTTTTGGAAGTGCCAGTACCTACTGATTCTCAACCCCTTCCACCAGGGCTACTGTTCTGCACATTCTGTTCAGAAATCTGTGTTACTTTTTCTTCTCAATGATGTTTCCATGAATCAGAGTTTTAATCTGAATTCCCCTCCACAATAACCTTGGCAAAAATCAAACTGCCTATTCAAATAAAAAGTAAGCCTGCATGGCAGGATATTCCAAATCTTTGTTGCCACCAGGCACCCTGGGTTTCACTACAGTACCAGGATGTTTTCTGAACTTCCACACCATAGCTATGAGACCAGAAAACTATTGAAACATTTCCCCACTTAGAAGCACTGTGGAAAAGCTCTTTCTGTGTAAGGTTTCATAAATCTTTGACACTGTTCAATAACCTGTACGAAGGGAGTTCACTTGGAAGAAGTAGCTGACACACCATCAGGCTGTGCTGCCATTCAGCAAGACCTGGACAGGCTGAAGTGAGGAATCTCATGAAGTTCAACAAGGGCAAGTGTAGGGTCCAGCCCCTGGAGAGGAATAATCCTGTGTACCAGTACAGGGCTCTGTGGAGAATGACCCAGAAGTGCTGGTGGACAAGCTCACCATAAGCCAGCAATGTACCCTCATAGCCGAGAAGGCCAATGGCCTCCTGGAGTGCATGAAGAACAATGTGGGCAACAGGCTGAGGGAAGTTCTTCCCCTCTTCTCTGCCCAAGTGAAGCCACTCCTGGAGTACTGTGTCCAGTTCTGGGCTCTCCAGTTCAAGACAGGTGAGAACTACTGGAGAGAGTCCAGCAGAAGATGTGAAGATGAGGGGACTGAGCCATTTCTCTGTCAAGGAAAGGCCAAGAGACCTGAGGTTGTTTAGCCTGGAGAAGAGGACTGTGTCAAACTCTTTACAGTGGTGCTTAGCAGCAGGACAAGGGGCAACGGGTACAAACTGAACAGGAGGAAAAGATTCTTTCCTGTGAGGGTGCCAGAGAACTGGAACAGGCTGCCCAGAGAGGTTGTGGAGCTGCTCCTCTGCATATGATCCTGTGCCACCTACTCTGGGTGACTGCTTTATCAGAAGGGTTGGACTAGAGGATTCCCAGAGGTCCCCTCCAACTCCCAGCACACTTGAATTCTGCGATTCTCCTATTTACTCACTTTAGACTTTATCTAATTAAGAGTTTAATTTATAGAATAACACAGGAAGTGATAAATCCAGGAACAAAAACCCTCCAGAACTCTCTTTGACCTGGCCATTAATCCTGTTCTATACCTCAGAATTTCAGCAAGCTGAAAGACACAGAATTACAGACGAGATTGAACACAAGTTCTTCCTGAGGCTCACTGGTTAACACATGACCCCAGGAAATTAACAGTCAATGAATGAAAACTGATTTCTTCTGATAAATACACAGCAAATCTCAATACATAACTGCACCACCCATACAGCCAGCGTCCGTTTTGAAACAGGAAACTCCACCCTGCCCTCCTGAGAAATGACAAACAATTTGGTGTTTGAAGATCACTTTATCCTTTTAAGGAAACATATATTCGAGGCTTTGTTATAAGTAAGCGATAAAATCAAATTGATCACCATTTTCAGATTCTGGACTGTTATGGTTTTGCAGAAGTTCACCAGCAGAAATAGAGCAAATTTTTAATGAGCGCTAGTACATGGGATTTGAATATACAATTTATTTTTCTGCTACATGAATTAGCTTCTCTGATTATGTAATCAGTCATGAAGCCTTTATTAAAAGAAAAGGAGTAATATCACTTTGAAGCTAAAGCAGCAAAAATTATTTTGACCAAGACATATTTGAGACTACAAATTCCTCCTCTTAACTTCTGAAAAGGCTACAATCTGCTACTATTAATTGTTTTTATGTATGCCACTAGTCAGTACTTTAAAGAGTTTTGGTTTCTACAGTGAGCTCATAAAAAGACACTCCAGCAAGCTACAACTCCAAGATGCTATTGATTGCCAACATCAGAAGAAAAGATTTAAGAGATAAACAACACAGACCTGTTTTCATTTTACTTTATAATACAAATGACTAAATAATTTCTGAGAAAGAAAGGAAATTTGGAAAACGTATTTCAGAAATCAGTTCTTCCAGAGGAAAAATACCAGCTACGCCAACTCGAGAAAGAAACAGACTGACAAATAGCCACTTCTTCTCCCTGTGTCATGGCTGTTTTGATGGCAGGGCCTCTGGACCCTGGAGTATGAAAACCTCTTTAACAGTTGTTAAGAGGGGAAACTAGAGGCAGCAAATAACTACGTAGGCAAAACTTTTGAGCACCATGCCTAAATTGAGTTTAAAATCTGTTTTATATTGACAGTTTCTACAGCTACACATCTGTTCTTCCTGTGCTGGTTGCTGGTTTTCAGACTGAAACCATCACATGCATGTAAACCCTGCATTACCCTCCACCTTAAATTCTGCACCTCCTGGTGTCCCAAGCATCAACAGACAGCGGGGAAGTTTTGGAACAGAGCTCTACCCTATACCCAGTACCATGAAATTCATTTATGCCCATACTCACAGATTTACCCTTCTGCAGGTTCCCTTCACAAGCCTGTTTGGACAGATCCTGGCGCCCAATCAAAAGACAAACTGCTTCTGGCCAGTCTGAGGAAGGCTGCTCTCGGCAGTAATATATTGCATCTCTAATAGAAAGAGCTACACCAAAGGGAAGAGACTCCAGATCTCTTAAGGTGAAACCTGAAAACGAATTAAAGGAAAAAAATGAACTGTTTTACCAGAAGTGGGTAAATGTATTTCATATCATGCAAGCACAATCCTAATACTTGTGACTGTTACCATTCTGAACTGCTCTTACCAACATTTGTCATCCAAATAACTAACTTTTCAGCCAGGCTGGAAACAGATGTGCTGTGTCTGAAACTCCATCTGTAAAGGGAAATAAAGGTGAAGCCAATAAAAGGTAGTAAAATACTCACTGAAAAGTAAAAAACTCTGAGTTTAAAGCAATTTAACAACTCAATATGAGCAAGCAGTGTGCCCAGGTGGCAAGCCAATGGCATCCTGGCTTGTATTATCAATGCTGTGTCCAGCAGGAGCAGGGAGGTGATTGTCCCCTTGTACTCAGCTCTGGTGAGGCCACACCTTCAGTACTGTGTTCAGTTTTGGGCATCTCATTACAAGAGGGATGTGGAGGTGCTGGAGTGGGTCCAGAGGAGGGCAAGCTGGTGAAGGGCCTGGAGAATAAATCTTATGAAGAGCAACTGAGGGAGCTGGGGCTGTTTAGTTTGAAGAAGAGGAGGTTGAGGGAAGACCTCATTGCTGTCTACAGCAACCTGAAAGGATGCTGTGGAGAGGTTACTGATGGTCTCTTCTCACAGGTAAATAGTGATAGAAAATGAGGGAATGGCCTCACACTGTGACTGGGTAGGTTTAGACTGGACATTAGGAAACATTTTTTTCACAGAAAGAGTGGTGAGACATTGGAATGGGCTGCCCAAGGAGGTGGCTGAGTCACCAACGCTGGATGTGTTGAAATGTCATTTGGATGTAGTGTTTGGGGATACGGTTTAGGGTGAACCTTATAGAGCAGGGGTAACGGTTGGACTTGATGATCCTGGGGGGGGTCTTTTACCACTGGAATGTTTCTGTGATTCAGTATCACAATAACTGCTCCTACCGATTGTCATCCTGTTCTGTCTGCTGCTTTCGTTGTCCTAGGAGAGACAAGGCCACATTACTTCCACATTCTCTAAGCAAAATGAGAACATATAAAAAGCACAAGACAGGAGGAGATGCTATGATGGCATCAAACCATTGTTACCTGACATAATCTTGTACAAATAATGGGAGGCTTCGTTAGATACAGCGCTCTCATCACCCAGTATGTACAGAGCCACACTCTGGGTAGGAGAGAAACATCACAACACAAAGTTACTTAGCGTGCAGCTGTCGCCTATTAGAACAGGCAGAACATTAACAACTTCAGTAACTTAAAACAGTGGGACATGTTTAGTGTGAAAACATTGTTAGGAAAAGGAGACTAAAACAACTGAGGGAAGTAACAAACTTCTATGCTTTAGATTTCTGTCTTGAAGTTTGGAAAAAAGACATTGTGAAACAACAAAATTTTCCCTAATACTTGTAACAAATGTAAAAAGAAAATTATATTCTGAACAGAAAAACATGCTTCTGGTCATCTTTTCCATGTTTCTCACATTTAATTTCTCTTGCAAACCACCCACAATATCTACAAACACCATTTTTCACTTGGTTTCTTCAATATCTTGAATATTTGCTGCCTCCAAGTAAAGGTTCCAAGTGAAAATTGTTCCCCATTCAAAGCAGACTCGATCTCAGTCATCTAGGCAGCAAAATCAAAGCAATCTGTCATTATTTATTTTTTAATATTGCCAGACAAGCTGCCAAGCCAAAGGCAAAAGACTGTTTAAAGTCTCAGTGCTGCTGCTCCAACCTCCCACACTCTGAAGCAGAGGACAGGCTGGCTCCTGGTAGTTCATACCAGAAGCTCTGCAACTCATCTTGGATGCTTGGGTTAGAGTTTCTCCTCTCTTTTGCTCTTCAGTCACCTAAAACTCAACATCTCTGCTTCAGATCCTGTATAGGCAGGTCTTTTCATTAAAAGCTTTGTGAACAAGCAAGTGATGCTGACTAGAAGGTAACAGCAGCGCTTGGAACTACTCATGGAACTAAGTACTGATGTTGATATATGCCCAGGAAGAAAACATGGAACTTCTCACTCACAAAATACAGTTAACCTGAATTCACATTATTAGTCTACACATGCCACTGCTGCAAACCACAAAAACACACATAAGCAGTGAAGCATGGGCTGCTCACAAGCTGTCCTTCCCAATCTGAAATACCTCCTTCCCAGCTGCTAAAACCCACCTACACCCTCTAGAAATACTGAGGCAATAAAAGAGGGGACTGACGGGGATTTCTCTCTGCTAAATACGTACTCCTCTCCCTGTAGAGAGGTTGACGGTGCACAAGGATGCCCAAGAGAATTTGATGCTGATAGATGAGGACCACAAGTTATCAAACGTGACATCAATCTACAGGAAGTGTTACAGGAGGATCTGGGGAATTACAAGCCTGCCAGTCTGACTTTGGTGCCAGAAAAGGTTATGGAGCAGATAATTTTAAGTGCCACCACATGGCACATGCAAGACAACCAGAGGATCAAGCCCAGCCACCACAGGTCCTGCTTAACTAGCCTGATCTCCTACAACGTGACCAGCTTAGCGGACCAGGAGAAAGGCTGTGGACATTGCTTACTTTGGTAAACCATTTGACAATCTCCCACAGCATCCTCCTGGAGAAATTGGCTGCTCATGGCATGAATGCTCCAGGCTTGGGGAAGAGTGGCTGGAAAGCTGCCTAGTGGAAAAGGACTTTGAAGTTCACAGCCAGCTGAAAATGAGCTAGCAGTGTGCCCAGGTGGCCAAGGCGGCCAAGAGCATTCCACATTTGGACCAAAAATAGCGTGACCAGCAAGACTAGGGCAGTGACTTGTAATCAGCACTAGTGAGGCCACATCTCAAATAGGAGGAATTGGAAGCTACCGTATTGCTTAAAAGCTATGACATAGCGGCCATTACTGAAACTTGGTGAGACAAATCCTATGACTGGCATGTAGCTACTGATGGCTAAAAGCTGTTCAGAAGGGAAAGGAGGAGTAGAGGTATTGCCCTCTATGTCAAGAAATAGATAGCGTGTGAAGAGATGTCCCTAAATTATAGCCAAGAGCAAGCTGAAAGCTTATGGGTAGGAATTAGAGACGCAAGCTGAAAGCTTATGGGTAGGAATTAGAGACAAGGGGAACCATGTGGTTGGTGTCTACTGCAGGTTGATCAAGGGGAGCCTACTGACAAGGCCGTCTCACTTCAGCTACAGAATGCACCATACTCGCAGATTCTCATTCTGCTGAGGGATTTCAACCACCTCAACATCTGCTGGGAAAGTAATACTGAGCTCTGGGCAATCTGGGACACTCACAAAGTGCCTCAGCAATAACTTGTTAAGATAGGAAACAGACAGCCCTACCTGAGGGAATGCAATACTGGATCTGATGGTCACCAGTATAGATGAGCTCATCAGTAATGTCAAGACTGGAGGCAACCTGGGCTGCAGTGATTGTGCGCTGATGCAGTTCACACTCCTTAAGGGATACGAGTCAGAGATAGAGTATAGACAGGACCTTGAATTTTAGGAAAGAAAACTTCCTGCTCTTCAAGCAGTTAGTCAGTAGGACATCCTGGGAAACGGTCCTCAAGGACAGGGGAGCAGAACAGCGCCAGCAGATCTTTAAGGATGCTTTCCAGAGCACAAGAGCTCTTGATTCCCAGGTGTGAGAAATCAAGCAAGGAAGAAACCAGCATGGCTGAGTTGAAACCTGCTGGTCAAAGGCAACAACGAACTGCCCAGGAAGTTCAAGCAGCGACAGGTATCTTGGGAAGAGTATAGGGATGCTGCCTAGTTGTATAGGGATGAAGTCAGGAGGGCCAGGGTCTGGCTAGAGCTGAACTTGGCAAAGGATGCAAAGAGTAACGGAAAGGCTTCTACAGGTACGTTGACCAGAAAAGGAAAGTTAAAGAAAATGTACCCCTACAATGATTAAGAAAGGCAAGTTACTAACAACAGACAAGGAGAAGGTTGAGGTGCTCAACAACTTTCTTGGTTTTCACTGGCAAACTCACTCTTCACATCTCCTGAGCTGAAGGAACACAATATGGGGATCTGAGGGGAAAAGTCCCTCCCCCTGTTAAGTGAAGATAAGGTTTGTGATCACCTGAGGAACCTGGTCTATAGGACCTGATGAGATGTATCCCAAAGTCGTGAGGACTTCTGAAAAGTCCTGGCAGTCAGTCAAAGTCCCTGGAGACTGAAGAGGGAAACACTGCATCCATTTTAGAAAAAGGTAGAAAGGAGGACTAGAGACCTGTTAACTTCAGCTCTGTGCCTGGAAGATCACAGAACAGATCCTTCTACAATCTCTGATAAGATGTGATTTGAGACAGTCAGCATGGCTTTACTAAGGGCAAGTCCTGCCTGACCCACCTGGTGGTCTTCTACAGTGAAGCGGCATCAGCAGACAAGGAAGGAGCAATGGATGTCACCTGTCTGGACTTCTGCAAAGCCTTTGAGATGGTCCTCCACAACCTCCTTCTCTCCAAGTTGAAAAGGTATGGATTCAATGGGTGGACTGTTCAGTGGATAAGGAATTGGCTGGATGGTTGCATCTAGAGGATACTGGTCAATGGCTCGATTAATTGTTGATTAATGTTAGATTAATGGTTGGACTTGATGATCTTGAAGGCGTCTTCCAACTTTTATGATTCTATGAGTCTGTGCATTAGTATGGAGCAGCAACACTTGCAGATGTTTAAGGTTCCAAACAGTATAACCACAGAAGAGTTTTTGTCACAGGCTTGATACTCCTCCAGGACATCCCCATTGTAAATAAACCCTCTGCTCCTTGACTCCCCAACTGTGGGCGCTTCACTTCAAGGAAATTAAGCATCTGGGGCAAACTCTGGCCACAGTGTTTACAGAATAAACCACATCTTTATTACCAAAGCACATACCAGTACTACCAGTTTGCTCCTTTCACAGATTCCTGGTAAGTAAGGATAAGGCTGCACTCTTTCTCCCTTCAGACAGGAACTCACCCACTGAAAGATACTTGGAGGCTCAGCAGAAAAAAATGAGGGATGGTGCATGAAACCTGTGTGGACTTAATCATATGAAAAGCAATAACATTGAGTTCATGGAAAACGCACAATAATTCTCTATTATTCCAAAAAGCAAGTAGAGCATTTCTTTTAGCAATAAAAATATAGCATTTCCCCAAAATGTTATAGATGACACCTCAGTCCTGTTTACAGCTGGACAGTAATTAAAATCTGAGACCTTCCTGTCTTTCCAGAACAAAAATTATCTCAGTCCATGATGAAAAGGAATAGATACAAAGTAATTCTCAAAAACCTCAGTCTTGTAAATAAGTAACATTAATTTGCACAAATAAAAGGATCATATACTTATAACCTCTATACCTTCTCTGCCCAAAAACAGGAGTAGCAAAGCCTGAGCAATTCTAAGATCTTTTTTCAGGTCAGCACAAAGAGTAGTTGTCCTTTCTTGACTAGTGAATTCCAGCTGGTAGGACACTAAACTGGTGCAAAGACAACATATGGCCTTATTTCTAAGTTTTGTGAGTTTAGGCCTGATTTGGCTTTCATGACCTATGAATGACGTACCTGCCAGCCTAGCCATACTTTCCACAAGAGGGTCACATCTCGGTACCAGATGTGAGGCAGCTGACTGCTAAGATTTCTAAGCCTCTCTGAGCTAGAAGCTTGCCAAGACGAAACCATTATTGCCTCCCAAATTCTTGTTCTCTGGAGTGAATCGTGAGGCACTTATGGCTTTACTATACTCTTTTTGTTCCAGTCATTTTAGGAAGTTACAGAAAGCGAAGGAACAAGGCAAATTCAGCACTATAAGCACAGTTTTGTATATTGGGATTCCAAGTCCTGAGCAGCTTTAAAGTGAAAAGTAACTGATACGGTCAGAATTGAAGAGAATCTTCACATTGCAATCACTGAATATCCAGCTTTGCAAAGTCTTGCACTCACCTTGATCAATTATGCAAGTCTGTCGAGAGGTTTTTACAAGGGCTGGATAGTCTCTGTAGTAATAATCTATGTAAGCTTCAAGTTTTAAGTCCCTAGAATGAGAGTGGTAAATCCTATTAGAAGGGGAAATCCATACATAAACTTCCCGCATTTCAGTGACATTTTCTGCTGATTATTTTAATGTTTGTGCACACACTAGATATGAAGCTGCTCATGGGCACTGCCCCTTCCCTAAGCAGTGAATCTGTGTTTAATTTCCACCAAGTTTTAAACATTCATTTGTTTTATTCAAATCCATGAAAAGTCTGCTCCACTCTGGGCAATCCCTAAATTCCTCATTATCAAAAGACACTGTGTAATATATGGTATCTTCAATTTGTCACGGGCCTACCTGGCCAGTTGGACCAGAAGAACAACAAGTGAACGAATTCCTTCTCCCATTAGAATATTCAGTTTGATCTCCTCATAAATGAGATGAAGAACAAAGAAAATAGCAGGAATATGGGTGAAAAGGAGGGTTGAGGAATCCAAATTAAGACTCTGTGAAAAGTGATCCTTTGTAGCTGAAACTTCCAGAGGGTCCAGTCGCAAGGCTTTGGCAATGGGATGCGACTCAAAATTCCTATGGTAATCAGAACTCAGCAGATATTCCCAGTCCTAGAGCAAACAAACAAGGAAGAGAGAAGGAAGTGAAGATAAACTTCCAAGCAAAAGAACTCCAAAGCACTGTCACAGAGAAGGTCTTTCTCTCCCCATAAACCAATACAAATGGGACTGTGGTATGGTATGGTAAATGCATCACACGAACCCCACCAGCACAGAAATCAAATTGTTAAGTTTCACCTTTCTTTTTACCCCTCTTTTTTTTTTTTGTAATCTTCCTCAGCTTTTTTACCAGTAGCCATGGGAGTGTGACATCTTCATCTGTAAAAGGTAAGCAGCCAGGAGAGATTTGACCTTGTCTAAAGACTATCTAAGATTGCTTTGTGCTCCATTATTAAACTAATTCCCGATTCCAACCCACTTCTCCAGAACCCTGACAAAGCAAAGCCACGTGATGCAGCCATAGGGCAAATTCATTTTCCTTCTCCAAAAGGCTTGTAACTATACATGAGCTTAGAAGAAATGCAGTGTTCCAGGGTGTTTCCTCTGCTTTGCCTTTAAAAAGCCCAAACAAGCAACCAATTCGCAACCTTATTTGTAAAAGAGAACTATCTTACTTCATCTGACCCTGTTTCTGATGGTCTAGCCTTCTTGGGAGCAATAACTGGTGAAAGTGAGCCTTCAAAATCAAGCTGCAAGAAATAAAAAGATCAAAAGCAGGTCAGTATTGAAGCTCCAAACTTTATACAAGTGAATCACCAATCACAGAATCCAAATTCAAACTCAGTCTCACACAACTCAAAAAAAACTTCAAATACATTTAGTACAACAGTGGGAAAACAAACAAACTTTAAATGTTGTCCTTAAAGAGGATTTTTCATGTAGGGTTTTTAAGAAACATGAATCTGAGTTATAATTTGTGTCTCTAGCAAAAATAGGTTTAATATAGATTAGGTGAAGCAAACCTTTAATGCATCACTGCTAGTCAGTAAAACATTAATGATTTATTTTCATCTGACCAAGACCTTATAAATATATTTCATGATAAACACAGACTGAAATGTATACCTGGAATTTAGTAAGAGAACTGATTTGCTGACATCTGAAGATGAAATATCATCTATTTCTGACACAATTCACTGACCATTTTGAAACTTGAATAATGATCACTACTGTTAACATAAGCCAGAAAAACAAACATATGAGCTTGCTTACATTACGCATCCAGGCCAGTCTCTCTGTGTTGTAACCCATCATATTCATGAGACACGTAACAAACAAATTCCATTCCAAGTGATAGCTTGGTCCTCCCGGAGCGTTATAAGCATTGTACCACTTGACAAGCATCTGTACTGCTATCTCCTTGGGCAGGATAGCTTTGATCGCTTGCAGGCATTTTTTCACTGTTGGAAAAGAAGAAAATAAAATGTAGGCGTGTCTTCCATTTTGCCTCCTGGTACTTCTTCCCATCAGTGCTATAAATCTCTACAGATCCTCTTATTACACCTCCTTTTAACTCTTTGAATAAACACCACACAATCTCCAACAGCTGTTCAGTTAGTACACCCTCTCTAATTCATCACACAAAGGAGAAAAAAAGGTCCTTGTTGCTCACTACTGAAATTTCTTTGTCTGAACTGGCATCTCAGTCCTTCTTAAAGAAACAACATACACAACATTAGAAAGCAAAGCAATCTAAAGAACAAAGGAAGCTCTAAGAGTTCAGCAAGCAAAGCATCGAATGCATCAGAGCACACCTAAGAAAATGTCAGTAGCTCTAGAAGGCAAGTTAACGGAGCATGGAATACGTGGTACTGAATCCTTACAGTCTAAACTAGGCAGAAACTACTTGAAAAACAACTTCATATGCTGGATTCTGAATCATACCCAGTTCTGAAGTGGCAATTTCAGGAATTGTAATCCGAACCATTGTGTTATTGCTGAGTTCCTGGAAAAATAAAGATAGGTAAGAGTTAAACTATGAAATGCATAAAGACTTGCAACCTCAGACACTAGCTCCATGAAACATATGAAAACAATCTTAACCTGAACGACTGGAAGGAATCAATTAAATTATGTCACTTCTAGAATATTCTACAGAGAGGGAAAAAGTGTGCTCTGATATTTTGCTGTTCATCAGGAGTTGCTGGCAATGTCTGACCACACAGCTGAACCACACTTGACCTTCATTTTGCTTTGCTAACAAAGCGCTAACTCAAATTACAGGATAATACCTACTAAAGTTACTCTGTTGTGGACAGGATCTCTCAGAGCATGAACAAAAGTTCCAATCTGTTGAAAAGTACAGTCTTCAACATAGGTTGAGTCATGAAGTTTGGAAGTATCTCGTAGCTCTGGAACTGGTGACAAAAACACACCCTGAAAAACCATAAAAACGATCGTTTAGCATTCTTAAAGAGGATCTGAGCAAAGGACAGCTAATCTGTCATTTAATACACCAATACGTAGTGTGAAAATTTTAAATCTTTCCAATCTCTCCCAAGTTTTATAGAACTCACAAATAAATCAACAGGGTAGCATTAAACAGATCTTCTTTACACAGTGTTTATTCAGGGGATTTACAGAAGAAAAGATTGTTCTTGAAGCTAAATCTTTAAAGTTAAAATCCACCAATCATTTTAAGGTATTACAACTAAACCCTTCCAAAGGTAGGGCTTGCTTTCTTCTCACCTCTTCTAGGGGCCCCAGATGCTTATTCAAAGGCTTGGATGGAGTGCTGACACTATCCAAGGGAGTGCTTGGCCGAGGCATTTGGTTGGACATTGTCAGAGATGGAGCAGGCAGGCCAGGAATAAAAACCTTCCCCACCTTTTTGTGACAAATATAAAGGAAAATAAACACTTGATTTTCATGCTTCTCTTTCCATAATCTTGCTTATGTATAGACATCATCCAGTTTTAATACTATAAAGGAAAACCGGGAATGTACTAAACAAATTCTCTGAAGACTAAGTATAATTACTGTCTTCAGATGATGGCACACTGCAAAAAATACCATATACTGTCAGTATTGAGAGTAAAGCTGTAGCAATAATGGTCACTAAAAGCTGTAGCAAGGTTTCACTAAGAAATCTTTATTTTCACGGAGTTTACTCATTTTTATATACATACATATACAAACATATACAGGGGTATACACTCATACAGATTCACACAGATACAAATTGCAATGTACAAAGTTTCTGCATATACAGAGACAACATAGTGCATCTCCATAGAACTGAAGTTTTAATTCCTTCAGATGAATCATGTCCACTCTATTAATAGCCCTTTGTAAAGAAAAGTAATTTGATATCTAAAACAATCTGGCACACTACAGAGAAGTCAAAAAGTTTTTTGCTCAGGAACAATTCTTAATTTCCGTATTTTTTAAGTTTTCTTTCTTTGAAAGCATTTTATTACATCAGTATTTTAGCATCACCAAAAATAAACTGAAGAGATTTAATCACATTACAAGGTGCCACTGACTCTTCAGAACTACTTCTCCAGCACTGCACGTTAAATACCATTGCTGCATAAGCACAGCCACCTTTCTAAACAAGCAGCAGTCTACAGCAGCCTAAAATGACACCCTGCAAGTTGTGATGTACACAAGACCTCTTTGCACAGCCCATTTCGTAACCAAATACAGAAACTTTTGAGATAGGAAAACTGTTACTTACCCGAACCACTCCAGAGTAAAGCACTAGATTTCCACTGCCTTCCAGAACCAGCAGTGTATCTATGCCCTGTAAGAAGCAAGCAGAGTATTCATCTGCTTCTGTTTCAGTAAAATAACAATGGTTAGACAAGCAGCAACAATGGGATGGAGTCTAGTTGGAGGTCTGCGACTAGTGCGGTCCCACAGGGATCAGTACTGGGACCAGTTCTGTTCAATATATTCATCAATGACCTGGATGAGGGCACAGAGTACACTGTCAGCAAGTTTGTTGATGACACCAAACTGGGTGGAGTGGTTGCCACATCAGAAGGCTGTGCTGCCATTCAGCAGCATTTGGACAGGCTGGTTGGGCAGGGCGAAATTTAACGAAATTCAACAAGGGCAAGTGTAGAGACTTGCACCTGGGAAAGAACAACCCCAGGTATCAGTATAGGTTGGGGAGTGACCTGTCGGAAGGCAGCAAAGGGGAAAAGGATTTGGGGGTCCTAGTGGATAGGAGGTTGACCATGAGCCAGCACTGCGCACTCGTGGCCAGGAGGGGCAATGTCATTCTGGAGTATATTAGAAGGGTTGTGGCTAATAAGATGAGAGGTTCTCCTACCCCTCTACTCTGCCCTGGTAAGGCCACATCTGGAGTACTGTGTCCAGTTCTGGGCCTCCCAGCTCAAGAGGGACATGGAACTGCTTGAGAGTGTCCAGCACAGAGCCACAAAGATGATTAAGGGAATGGAACATCTCTCTTACAAGGAGAGATTGAGGGAGCTGGGGCTCTTGAGCTTGGAGAAGAGACTGAGGAGTGACCTCATCAATGTTTATAAATATGTAAAGGATGAGTGCCAGGAGGATGGAGCCAGGCTCTTCTCGGTGATGCCTGATGACAGGACAAGGGGCAATGGGTGGAAGCTGAGGCATAGGAAGTTTCGCTTAAACATGAGGAGGAATTTTTTCATTGTGAGGGTGACAGACACTGGAACAGGCTGCCCAGGGGAGTTGTAGAGTCTCCCTCTCTGGGGATATTCAAAACCCGCCTGGACACATTCCTGTGTGATCTGGATCCTGCTCTGGCAGAGGGGTTGGACTGGATGATCTTTTGAGGTCCCTTCCAGCCCCTGACATTCTATGATTCTATGAACCAGCTAGGATACTCCACAGTTCATAGTCCATAAAGAGATCTGTACCTGTACTGGAGCTGCATCCTTTGCTTGAATATTGGTAACTGAACCAAAGATCAGCTGCGACTTATCGTTGCTCTCTTGAAATTTAACACACCTAGAGATTTGAGGTAACAAAAGGAAACATAAAAGGCCTGTCTTATCTGCTGTACAGAAAAAAGGCAGAAAATTAAGACAGTGTCGCATGACACAGTTACTTTTATTGTGGTACAGCTGCTTCCTTCCTCCTTCCTTTGCCTGGTTTGCCCTAGTAGTCAAATTATTTTTACTCTGCTACTCTAATTAAAACCCCCAATGTACTTCTAAAGGCTAAAGATAAGGATAAAGAATATTATTCAGATTACAGTTAATATTCTCTCACAAATTCTGTATTAAATAGCCCAAACCACCTATGCCGTCACAGTTGAAAACACACGTGACAGCCAGTGATGTAGCCATAACTGATCCCACTAGATGGAGGAATAAGTATGTTAAACCCCTAGCTGGTAACTTTTAGAGTGCTTCTCTGTGTTCACCTGAACCCAAAACAGCGATGCTCACCGCAGCTGGAGCTGAGATTCCACTAAAAAGCACAAGAACTTCTGCCCACAAAGATCAGTGGTAATAAACACTTTGGATGCTTGGGAATTCTTCTCTCTGTAAGAGGGACACAACAGTCAGTACACTGTGCAGGCTACTTAAAAAAAAAGTAATGAAGGAAAACAGTGACCACGAGCTGTAGGGTCACATTAGACTTCAATGAGCCAGTCTCAATTTTGGTCACTACTCCCAAAGCTGATTTTCTAGCAGTCTAATCTCCACATTCCCCACTCCTTGGCATGCAGAGTGCATGCCATTTGCCTTTGTTCTGTTCAGTTTTAGGTTTTTTGCCATGTTTTGCCCCTTTTAATGGTAACACAGACCAAAAAACAACCCCAAAGCAATGACCAAGTTAGATCTTTAAGAATCTCATGAAACAATTCCCCAGCTCAGAGGCCTACAGGTAACACAGCAGGTAAAACTGTTTCAAGTGTCCAGCTCCTTTTTCAAGGGAGCTAAATTCTCACACCTCAATGCAAGCACCCAACCTCATGTTTGTGACTGTTTCTGTCCACAGATGATCTATACACAGCTCAGGAACAATTGGTTCAGTTTCTGGTACAAGGAAGGAATCACTGCAGGTGCTGTTTGGTGAATGGGTAATGCTGTGCCTCTTTGGTGATTGGGCATTACTGGAGAAGTTGAATCTCTGAACTCCTGAGAAAGAATGGACTCCCAGGGCAGGGGAATGAGAGCGGCTGCAAGCAAAGACATAATACACTGCTGAAAAGCCCATTTTCAAGATCAGGTACAGAATCCCACACTGATAGAGACTTTAAAAACAAACCAAAACCATCCTAAAACCAGCAGCTAGCTCAGTATTATTCTACTTTAGTAATACTGCCCAGCACAAGAACAATTCTCTAATTAACTTCCAGTCATCTCTGTCAGAAACCAACAGATGAGATTTCAAAAACAAGAAAACCAATATTTTAAGTTACATAGTCCAGTCCCTCAAAAACCTCTAACCTCTTCCTTCTAAATACGTCTTCCTTTAGAAAAGCTATCTGAAACCACTCCTGGGACTAGAGAAACTGCAAATAGTCACTGACTCCACTACAAACTGACTACATCATGACAGAACAGCTTGTTTAGCTCTTGCATAGCTATTATTTTCCTGTGCTTTTGGGACAACAGCACACCAAACATCACAATAGTGTTCCCAAAGGGCTTTTGGATGCTCTAACGGAGATGCCTGCACCTCAGATGGACAGGTGTGCAATGGCAGAGAAACGCAAAGCAGCAAATCCAGACATCCATCCTATTCCACAGCTCTTCTTCTCTGTTACTGTTTGTCTATGCAGTATGTTCAGCACCCACCTCAAAGCAGCCATGTTGGAGATGGATGGTGAGCGGGACTGCATGCTTGGAGATGACACTGATCTGCTCTGGCTGTGGATGGATGAATAGTTCTGGAAAGGGGAGCCCACAGGAGAGTCTCCTTTGGAGAAGCTTCTGAGATGAGCAGTCAATGAGCTGCTAGTGGCCACATGCGGTGGTGTGCCCATCTGCTCCGAGAACTTTAGCACGGTGTTCTGTTCCTAGGAGAGAAAGCAAAGCTGTCTGTGCACAAACAGCACACGGGGAATAATAGCCAGAAAGACTCTCAAAGGGCTTATTTAATCAGTTAGGAGTTAAAATCTATGCCTGGGTAGGTGCTCAGCCTAAGTAGATATTCCTATCCACCATGCTCTCTTCTTCAGTCTCAGAAGCTATTCTGTTTACAGGACAGTAAGTCATAAAAAATTCACATCTTACTATTTTCTAAACAAAATAAATCACAAACACCAGGTATTTCTAACGTACACAGCCATAAGCACATGTTAATACACAAAAATAGCTGATAATATTTAGCTGACAATGAACAGTTACCTCTGGCTTTACTCTTCGAAGGGTCCAAACAGTATGCAAACTCTGAGCAGTATCATAGGTCATCACGATGGAAGGTTCAGCAGTGATAAACACAATCCTCAAGGTGGAATCAGCAACATACTGCACTCGAGAAGAGCCAAACACACCTGCTAAAGAAGCAGTTAAGTATCAGGTCTACAAGAGTGGTACCAGTTACAGGGTTAGCACTTCTCACACCCACTTTTTGCAGTTTGGGTTCCCTTCCTCAGCAGTTTCCCTCAGTTACTCACAGAGCAGGTAAAATTTCTGAATTTTTAAAGAGTGTTAATTTGCAAATTTCATAATACAGAATATGCTCAAGTGACACATTTAAGGCAGACTGTTGGACTCCAAGTGATACGTTAAAGATGTAAAAACCTACCTGTAGACTTACATACAAGCGGTGTTATCTCATCTAAAGGGTGCAGCATGCTGAACATAGTAGGCAAAGGTTCCCTAGAAAGAAATCAAACAAAGCGTGTTTGAAAACCAATTGTTCTCTCTTGTATCTGGTACATGTGCTGCAATCCCAAAAGAGCTCCTCGGACCTTAACAAATTTGAGCCCAAAATCTAACAGTAAAGACTTCTATTCCCTTCACAGAACTTTGTTAGATTAACCAAAGACTGGTGAATAAAACACGATGATTATGTCTTGTTTTACACCTTAAAGCACTTGAAAATGACCCCACCTGCTGGCCACAGACAGACTGGCTGGCCAGAGTGAACAGAGCTGGCACAAACCGAATTTGGAGGGAGAAGAGGAAAAAGCCCTTAACTCAGACTTAAGAGTTGAAGCCCCACAGCTCCCACACAAGCAGAGAGTCATCAGGTCATTTGTATCTATCACAGTTTGGCAAACAAGCCACACTCATCCACAATAGCAGCAGCAAAAGCAGGAATTTTCATCAAAGACCAGGGTGAGTAGGGCAAATCATTATTTCTGCAATGAATAAACAATTTTAGGACCTCTATTTCTAATCCAAACTCTTCTCAGGACTAGAGAATCACAAACGCCTTGAATAGACAAAGTCCAAGAGAGAAAGCGGACTGCTCAAAGCTGCTCATCAGCACATTATCCAACTTCTTGCTCTGCTGCTCATCTGCGTGCTGCCCAGCCACAGAGTATAGGGCTTGCAGGATCCTCACCAAACAACCAACAGGATGCTCCAGACATTTAAAGCATCCCGCAGCTGAGAGAAAATGTCTCAAGGACAACCCCTCAGTGAATCTCCCGGTCATCCATCGCAGCCTGCAACCAAGCCCTAGAATAAATTTCAATGACATCAGGCTAGTAGCATGTATACTGGGCCTCCTATATCCTATTCCCAGGATCGCTGCTCACAATTAGTTCTTAAGACAAAATGGAAGGAATACCACAGATTGTCAGAATTCAGCCTCTTTCTGCTTTTTTCTGATGTTTCACTTGATTTCACCTGTCCCCCTCACAAACACAAAGATCCTTTTCATTACTGCTCTTCAACTCTCACTCTCTGTGTTAGAGTGGCAAAGAATTTATAATGAAGCAAACAAAACCACTCATTACATACTTGGGTGGACTTGGAGGTACTTCATGTGAAGAACTGCTGCGCTCAAATAACAAACCATATTTTGTTGCCCAGACATTTGCAACCTATAAAAAAATTACAAATAGATTCGTGACCTAAAAAACCCAAAATCAAGTACTTACATACTCAAGCAGACACCAGCAGTGCTTTACACACAGCTCCCTGTTTCCAAACAGTGTGTCAACAGGCAAGAAGCCCATTTTGATCTTATTTAAAAAAAAAAAAAAAAAGGACATACCTGAAAAGGTAAAGCAGCAATGTAATCCTTTCCCTCTATGCTATGCACATTTATACAGGAATTCTGCAATATGCAGATACATTTCTCTACTATTTCACCATTGCCTAAAACTGAGGATAAAAACAAATACACAGTGAGAACTCTTTCTTTCCTTAGACACCCTCTGTACACAAGATACAAACTTGAGGGGCATGGCCTTCTTAGAAACACAGCAAGTCTTGATAGCTAAACTTCTCATGCCAAGAAGGCTGAGCTGAAAGCATGTGTTTGGCACTACAGTAACCAGGAAACTTACCATCAACTCTTTCAGACTTTTCCCGGGGTATAGTGAAGTCACACCATAAGGCCTGAAAACAAAACCAGCATAATTATTCCTGGAAAACAAGCTGATGCTGCCATACAAACTCATCTTTCTGCACTTCCGAAAACAACCCCACCTCAGAAAACTCCCTGAAAACAGCCAACACTCTTTAGCAAACCTGCATTCAGCTGCCACCTTTCCACATTTTCCTACCTGCAGAACAGGGCTGTCAACAGTAAAAGCCTTATAAACAGTAGATGCTTGGTTTTTACTTCCTTTGCTCCAAATGACCATATTGCTGGCCACATACAGCTCTTCATCGTAGTCTACCTCTTCCCCGACATCACTGACACCTTTCCTCAACTGCCAACTTTCCTGAAAATCAAGATTTGTTTAAAGTTACAAGACCTGATGGTGCGATCACAAAAGCTAGACATCGCTCAGTGGCCATGGCTTAGCCAAATTATTTACAAAGTTATAAAGCCAGATGAAGGCTCCTGCGACCTCGTACCCGCTGCCGCTCGTGGATCGTCACCTCGCGAAGAGACCCCACCAGCCCGGCCGCCCCGTCGGAGGAGCAGAGCTCAGAGGCGGGCTGCAGCCTCCGGAGCTGGAGGGTGAGGGCGCTGGGGTGGCGCCGGCAGTGCTCGCGGCCCCGGGGGGCGAACTCCTGCAGGTCGCCGGCCGCAATCATCGTCGCCCTCTCGTCAGAGTGGTCCGACATGGGGGCCCGATATCCTCATTATTTCAGGGAGGGACGGACGCACACACCCGCCGCGACCGGGCTTTCCGGCTACCCGCGCCGCCCGGGGTGTTGGGGAAACCTGGCGGGAAGCTATAGCGCGGCTAAAGAAAGCACGGACGCCAGCTCCTTACGTGGGCGCCGCCATCTTGTCACTCCCACTCTGCCGTGCGGCGCTGCGCAGGGGACGTCGGGAAGGAAAGTGGCTGAGCGTGGCTGGGCCGCGTGGCGTGAAGCGTGCAGTGCGGTCGGGGTCCGTACGCCGAGTCGGAGCGCGTTTGACTGTGGCTGCTGAAGGAAATGCTGATGAAATGCCGTTTTGGCGTGGTGTAATCATACCGATCTTTAAAATGTTCGCTGGCGTGTGGCTCTGCGTGCCTCTGGGCAGCAGAGCACTTCTCATATTGCTTCCACCTAAGCACTCTGGGTTTCCGTTTCCCACTTGCCATGGCAACTTTCCTAATGAACTTGGACCTATCTCACCCCTCATGAACCGATTTGTACTCTTCTGAACGTAGCGAACTAGGGGACTGTCCTAAATGTCTTGAGACTTGTGACAAAAACACCTTTACTCCTCACATCCCTCTCCCTACAGCCAATCCTCTTTCTGCAGTTAGGTATTTCATAAAATCAATGGTTTGAGTTGGAAGGGACCTTTAAAAGTCGTGTAGTTCAATCCCCTGCAGTGAACAGGAACATATTTTAACTAGATGTTAACAACTTCTATACTGATGCTTCAACATAATTTTGCTTTAATGCGTGAAAGTTGACACAGGATGGAATTCATGTGCCTGTACAGAGTGCACGGGCTTTTACTTTCTAAAGGATGGCACAATGCTTAGGAAATAGAAAATACAATGTATGTTAAACTACTTCATAGGACTGCCAGAGCACCAGAGCATCCCAAACACCTGTCACTTGCAGTCATCACCAGATATGTTGTACGTGAAATTTCATGTGATATGGATTACTATAACATGTTGGAGGGTTGGGGTCCAATGACTTAAACTAGTTTAAGGGAGGGGGGAGTTTCCAACCCACTACACTGATACACAACTAGTCAGTGCCTGAGGTGGCTGTTATCCTGTGATAACTCAAGAGAGGTTCTGTCTGAAAGGAGGTTGCAGTGAGGTGGGATTCAGTCTTTTCCCCCAAGGAACAAGTGATAGGACAAGTGGAACAGCCTCAAATTGCTCCGGGGAAGATTTAGGTTAGACATGAGGAATCGTTTGTTCAGAGAAAGGGTTGACGAGTCCTGTAACAGGCTGCCCAGAGCTGTGGCGGAGTCGCCTTTCCTGGAAAGAAAGTTAAAAGACAGGTAGATGTGGTGCTGAAAGACATGGTTTAGTGGTGACCCGGCAGTGCTGGGTTAAGCGTTGGACTTGACCTTAAACGTCTTTTTCAGTCGAAATGAGTCTATAATCCTCTGATTCTCTTCATTCCTGGATGGGTGCAGGAAGAGCCTGTCACACTTACAAAGAGCCTGTCACGCTTGTAGAGGCTGATGCTGCACTTCTGACTGCCAGCACCAGGTGTCAGGCGATTAACCTGGCTGTTCTAAGGAGGGCCGCCAGATTTTGCCGGAGTGATGTGCTGAAGGGCATTTCTGTGTCATTAAATGTCACCCGTGTTTAATTGGGCTGTTTGGGTTCCAGCATCTGCTGTTCTGGCCTCGGTTACGGTCCGACAGCAAAACGTGCAGAAACAGTGCTCTCAGCTGCCACAATCTGGAAGGACAATCAGATTATTTTTGTTCTTCTAAAGACAAAGTCTCACAGATGAGATCAGCGCCATGCTGTTAATCTGACCATTTTGCAGGCAGTGTAGCCCTCACGAGCATCTTGTCCCACGTGGATGTGCCGACAATGGGCAGGCTTGCCCTGCGGTCTTTGTAACCATTAGAATGTTGCAAAATGAACTCTTTTTTTTTTTTTAACCTCTCACCTTTATAATTGCTCACCTAAACAACAGGGTGTTGCTGGCTACAGATCACAGCCAGCTGCTGGTTTTCATGGCATACTTTCTCAATTTGTATCCATGTAACATACCAGGAAATGCCTTTGCGCGGCCCCCGGCCCCCCCCCCCCCCCCTTTTTTTTCTTACTTAGAACCTGTGGTATGAAGCACAAAAAGTTGTCTGACAGGCAATAATAACAAAACAAAGCCTGTTTAAAGTAGCCTGATGGGAACTGGAAGGGTAGTGTATTCTGATGAGGATGATTATTCTTTTTCAAGATGTTAGTTTCACTTGAGAAATCAAAGGAGGAGGGAGAAGCTCATGAAGAATTGAAAACATACTTGAAACTGTGTTTCCAGTGTGTGATTTGGGGCATCCTTGTTTCAAGGCATGACAATAAGCACTCTTGGTTTCTCAAAAAGGAGAAGCAGCCTGCTGGGAAAAGACAGGTTTAGGAGAAGCAGGAATTCACCAGAGTGCTTTCAAATCATATCACAATTTATATGCAGGAAAACAACTGGAAGAAATGGTAACCTGGATCTCCAGATCCAGCCAAGGACCACATTTTCACCTGGAGACAAATTTACACAAAGGCTGAAATATAAACACTTTTGTGGGCAAGTAAGAATGCCCAGGGCTCAAAATGAGGAAGGTTCAATCCAGAGTCCAACCTCTGAAGATGTCCTTCTGTTTTTGCAAAATAATTTGCAGGCCAGAAGAAACTGTCCTAAGAAGAAAGAGCTGATCCAAGGGACAGAATGTGCCTGGTAAGAGATGTAGCATGGGCCATGTACCCAAAGAAAGTGACACAAGAAAATATCACCACAGAATATTCAGTTTTCTGTGCAAATCGTTTGGGAAATGCATCCTGTGACCAGAGTATAACATTTAACACAAAGGGGCCATCTGCCTTGAGCTAAAAACATGTTGCCATGTGCTGGTTTGAGCTAATTGGAATATTTTAATAGAGAAANGGGGCAGGGAACTCCCAAACCATCACATGCCAAAATACAAGTTTGGTATTTAAAAGAAGAGGAGCTCCTGAAAATAGAAATTAAAATAGACACAAAGAAGCAGAAATTGAGGGGAGGAGGGGATGGTTGGAAAGAAATTTTGTAAAGTGAAAATAAAAATAGAGAAATAGCAAAGAAGGGGGGAAATGTCATCTAATAGCTCAAATCCCAATCGCTGAGTGCCGTTTCTGCTAAATGGACTAGTTTTACAAATGTTTCATTGTCTCCAGAGTCTCTAGATAGTCTTGTGAAGAAGCGGTGTTTGTGCTCTGAAGTGAAACTACATATATCTAAACGGTCGAGTTCAGGCTCTACTGAACGATATGGGATGTCTCTGAGAGCACCTACAGTGCTTGCTGAGAGAAAGCTGAGAATACCTATGGAGCTGCTAATGTGATGAGGAGAGGATTATAACTTTACATCTAGGCAGGAGAAGCCTGCGATAATACAGATAGGCATCCTGGTGCTCTGCATCCATACATATACCAACACAGCAGGAGAACACAGACTCAAAAGGCAGGGGTCCCTCTTCAAAGGGATGGCTTGTGTGATGGGTCTGATAACTGAGAGCTACAGGACAAACCCATGGCTCAGAATCAGCTGGTACCTGCATAGTTATCTGCACCTTGCTCTGCCCTCCCTCTTCCTAGGGGAGAGGTGAGTGCTCTCTCCAGAGAGCTGCAAGCATGACTGGTTTAGCTGGTTCAGGGTCAGATGCTGGTGCTCAGAAACAGACAGCCTTTGTTTCTGATGAAAGGTTGTGGTGCTTTTTTTGTTGTTGTTGTTTTGGTGGTTTTGTTTTTTTTTTTTTTTACTCTCTCCTACTGCCCCAGGTGAGCTGCATAGCATTTCTTTCAAATTCTGGCTGATGCCCAATCACAGACAGTGAAAACAGGGGTTTTCACTGTTTGGTGATATATTTGAAGTCTTGGCAAGATATGTACTTTGAGACTGAAGAGCACAGGTTGTTTATGTGTCAGCCCCAGCAACTGTTGAGTTTTGTCTCTGAAGTGTGGAAATACATAATCTGCTTGGAGGGAGGCTGTTGAGGCTGCTCCTTGGCTTAAGTCCCATTGGAAAGAGACTGAGGATGGCAGTATGCCAGGTGAGGTGGAAGCTTCACACCACCAACCCAAGAGCAGCCAACATGGTCAGACTGTCTCCTATCACCTGCTTCCAGACCTTTCCTATCACAGACCTCAACTGAGAGTTTCTCCTGTTTCTCCTCTGTTTCTTCCTCCACCCCCATGCACCAGCGTCTTCCTCACATAAAGCTGTGCCCAAATGAACCACAACAAACCCTATTGAGTGGAGATTAGTTTACGCCAGTGCTGAACAGGAACCAACCTACTGCAAAGAAATGACCCAAATTAGGAGATTTTGGAGAACTACTTCAATCCTCTTCATGTGCCCATGTGTTTGGATTATTTATTTTTTAACTCTTCTGTAGAAATCACTCCTTCCTCTCCTTGTGTTAGGAGGGAAATGATATGACATTGTCCCAACACAAGGGGCTGTTTCAGGGAATTATATGACAAGGGGCTGTCTCCACACAGCAGCCCACAAAGTCCAAAGGCCTTTCCATTGCTTTGTTTGCAAAAATTGCAAAGGCAGCAGGAATGGGGAATGCAGCCAGACGAAAGTGCACCCATGTGGCAAAGGCTGACCACAAATGACAGCCTTGTATCCACAGCCAGCTTAGAAAGACCCAGGGACAAATGCCTGTCCCCTCGATCTCCTCCTACCTCCAGTGACGTTGGATGAATGAGGAATGCACTCAAAACCTGGAGAAAATCAACACATGGAATGCACTGGCTCTTGGGCACCACTGAAGATACTCAATCTTCTTGTAGTAGCTTTTTTCTTTCCTTGAGTATGGGCCTCTGGTGACACATGCCTTTCCTTCACTGCTGATCACTTCAAGATGTGAGAGGCTGGTCTGGAGCAAAAGAGGCAGTGATGGGAGAGGGGAAATTCAATCCCTGTCACCAAAGTCTGAGAATATGCAGTGAATAAGCAGCTTTGCAAGTCAAAGAAGTCTGGGAGCAATTTATTCTTTTTTTCACTGAACTTAAGACATTTTTTTCTTCCCTATTGGAAAATGCTTCAGACTGGATTTTGTACAGTTAATTTAATTCTAACAGCCTTCTCAGCTTTTGTTATAAATTACACTCATAAATGAGCAGTGTCAACACAGAGCTGTCTTCTTACCACATCTCTATCTTCACGGTGTGCTAATCAAACAATTACATCTCTTTTCCTAACTTCAAGGCTTCAGGAAGACAATAGTGAAAGTTACACTTGTGTCATAACTGGGAGCAGAAAGGTTGCAGCAAAGAAATACACTGAATCACACCAGGTCTGTCTGCTAGTTCCCCAAATCCCGGTCTTTTCCTGTTTGTGGTGGGGGAAGTGATGACGGCTTGGTCCCAAACCTCTACAAGCACAGCCAGTGTTTGGGTCAGGGTCTGAATACCTAGAAACTTCCTTGTTTCCTTCCAATGCTATCAGGACACAGGTTCTCTTTGATATTAATTGATTTGCAAATGAGAAGGAACAATGCTTTCAGCCCACCATGCCCTTCCTAGCCTACGACATAGTGTCCTCTACTTGTTCCCTCAGGCAACAGCAATGTCCGCACATTTTTGGTCTTAGCTTCTGCAGGTAAGGAAGACTGGAAATAAAGAAGTCCTGGTCCTCAGAACACAGACTCATAGAATGGTTTGAGTTGTAAGGGACCTTTAAAGGTCACCTAGTCCAACCACCCTGCAGTCATCAGGGACATTTTCAACTAGATCAGGTTGTCTCACCACCCTCAATGTAAAAAGTTTATTCCTTCTATCTAGTGTAAATCTCCCTCTTCTGGCCTAAAGCAATCACCTCTTGTCCTGTCACAACAGGCCCTGCTAAAAGTCTGCCCCCATTTTTCTTATTAGGCCACTTTAAGTAATGAAAGACCATAAGAAAGTCTCTCCAGAGCTTTCTCCTCTCCAGACTGAACAACTTGAACTCTCTCAGCCTGTCCTCACACAAAAGGTGTTCCAATGTTCAAGTCCTGGTCCTCAAAACTTGCAAGTTCTGGTCATAAGAACAGCAAGAACAGCACTAAGCATCCTTTGAACATTAAGAACAAATTCTTCCCCAAAGGACTGTCATGCCCTGGGACAGGCTGCTGAGAGTAGTGGTGGACTCACCATCCATGAAGGGATTTAAAAGACATGGAGAAGTGGTGCTGAGGGATGTAGTTTAGAAGAATAAAATCTTTTAGTTTGGAAAAGAGCTTTAAGATCATTGAGTCTAACTGTTAACCCAACACTGCCAATTCCACCACTAAATCATGTCCCTCAGCACCACATCTCCAGAGCTTTTAAATCCCTCTAGGAATGGTGACTTCACCACTTCCTTGGGCAGCCCTTTTCAGGGCTTGACAACCCTTTCTGTGAACGAATGGTCCCAAATGTCCAACCTAAATGTCCCCTGACACAATTTGAGGATGTTCCCTCTTGTCTGATCACTTGTTCCTTGGGAGAAGATACCACTTACTACCACCACCTCACTACAATCTCCTTTCAGGGAGTTGTAGAGCAAGAAGGTATCTCCAGAGCCTCCTTTTCTCCAAGCTAAACAACTCTAGGTACCTCAGCCACTGCTCAAAACACTCGTGTTCTAGACCCTTCACCAGCTTCATTGTCTTTCTTTGGACATGCTCCAGCATCTCAATTTCGTTCTTGTAGTGAGAGGTTTAGTGGTGGACTTGGTTGTGTTAACTGTTAAAGGTCTTTTACAACCTAAACAAATGATTATGTGATTCTATGATCCTGTGATTCTGCCTTCCTGGAGATAATAAATCCATCCTCCCTGCACAAAGAAGTTGTCCATCCATGGACAACTGAAAGACTAACTCTTCAGTACCAGATCTTCCATCTAGCATCTCAAGGAGGCACCTCTGCGACCTCTCGGGGCGGGACCACAGCCCTGGAGCCCCCTTCCCTGGTGCTTCCCAGTCCCCGCCCCACGGGAGGCGGGCCGGTGCCGGGCCGGGCCGGGCCGGGGTGGCGCCGAGGCGCGGCGGAACGGAGCGGAGCCGGGCTGGCGGCGGGCGATGGGAGGCGGGCGATGGTCGTTGCTCTCAGCGCTGCTAATGTCCCTGCGCCCACCCAGCGGAGCGGCCGGTGAGTCCCGGGAGTGTCCCGGGTTGGGGAAGCCTCGGGGTGTCCGGGGTTGGGGTTGCCCAGAACGGCCTGGGGATGGCGG
>WBNM01033088.1:0-13833 GCA_013399055.1 Ramphastos sulfuratus | reverse complement strand
CAAGGCAGGATCCCCTAGAGCAGGTCTCACAGGTGCAAGAACCAATTAGGGGTGCAGAGCCTGCTGTAGGTAGGTGGCTGAGTGCTAAACCCAGCTGGATTCTAAACCCAGCTGCACTACAGGCAGATTTGCTGTGGTGCAGACAAGAAAACGCCCAAATTCACCCTAAAATAGAGACTGTTCCCAAATGCAGATCCATCTCCAGGTGTAAGGAGCAGTTTGGGGGTGCAAGGAGGAGTTTGGCGGTCTGAAGTGTGGTTTAGGGGTTCAGAGAAGAAGATAGGGATGCAAGGAGCAGTTTGGGGGTCTGAAGTGTAGTTTAGGGGTTCAGAGAAGAAGATAGGGATGCAAGGAGCAGTTTGGGGGTCTGAAGTGTAGTTTAGGGGTTCAGAGAAGAAGATAGGGATGCAAGGAGCAGTTTGGGGGTCTGAAGTGTAGTTTAGGGGTTCAGAGAAGAAGATAGGGATGCAAGGAGCAGTTTGGGGGTCTGAAGTGTAGTTTAGGGGTTCAGAGAAGAAGATAGGGATGCAAGGAGCAGTTTGGGGGTCTGAAGTGTAGTTTAGGGGTTCAGAGAAGAAGATAGGGATGCAAGGAGCAGTTTGGGGGTCTGAAGTGTAGTTTAGGGGTTCAGAGAAGAAGATAGGGATGCAAGGAGCAGTTTGGGGGTCTGAAGTGTAGTTTAGGGGTTCAGAGAAGAAGATAGGGATGCAAGGAGCAGTTTGGGGGTCTGAAGTGTAGTTTAGGGGTTCAGAGAAGAAGATAGGGATGCAAGGAGCAGTTTGGGGGTAGATGGAGCAATATAGGGGTGCAAAGATCAGTTGGCTGTGTGCAAGAAGCAGTTCGGGGGTATACGTGCCAATAGAGGGGTGCAAGGAGCAATGTGGGGGTGCATGGGGAAATACAGGGATGCAAGGAGCAATTTGGGGTTGGATGGGGAATACAGGGGTGCAAGGAGCAATTTGGGGTTGGATGGGGAATACAGGGGTGCAAGGAGCAATTTGGGGGTGGAGGGGGAATACAGGGGGGCAAGGAGCAATTTGGGGGCGAGGAAGCAGAGGCAGAGGCTGCTTTTGTCAGGCGGAGCAGAGCGGGGGGAGCCCAACCGGGTGAGGCTTTGCTCCGAGCTGGTCTCTGTCACCAGCATTTGAACATCGCAGGGGCTGCCGAAGTCCCCTTCGCGGGGGGACAACGCAGAGCCTTGCTCGTTGGTTTTGTTTTTTACCTTTTGCATCTCTCGTTGCCTTTTTGTTTTGGTTTTTTTCCCTCTCCTTTCTCCTTTTGGTACCTGCTGCTGGGGTTAAGAGCAGCCCAAGCGCAGCCAGCGCGGGGTGAGCGGAGCTGAGAAGCCGCCGCGGGCACCGCCGGCAGCAAGCGGCAGTCGCAGTTCAGATGTAAAAATCCTCCCTCCCCCCAACCCCGGTAGGGGAGTTGGCGACCTGCAGGGCTGTGGTTTGTGCTATCAAAGCCCAGCTCCATCCTCCAGCGCGGGGAGAAGCTGTCTCCATCCTGGGAACGGTGATAAAAAAGCCCTCGCAGAGATCGGCGTTGGTTGGCAGGCTCCGCTCGCAGCTCTGCCCCTGGGGAGCCGGCGGCGGAGAGACATCAAATGGAGAGGCGCAGGAGGGGGAAAGGAAGCTCTTGTGAAGCTTGGGGCTGAGGCTGCGTTCGGGTTTAGTCAAGCTGATGTCGCAGATCAACTGCAAGAGTGGCACAGCTGGAGAGAAGGGCTCTGGACACTAAATCCTGGGGTTTTTTCCCCTCCCTCTTTTTTGTTTTTTTCCCAGCTCGATGTTCCGCAGCAGAGCATCCTCCGCTGCACGCAGAGTGAGGAGCGTCTGCTAATTGCCTCTGCAGTGAGTTCTGTCTCCTGGAGTCGTTTGGGTTGGAAGAGGCTTTTAACACCATCGAATCCAGCCCTGAGCCCAGCACTGCCAGGGCACAGCCAGGCCAGGCCCTCAGCACCGCATCTCCAGGGCTTTAAAACCCCTCCAGGGATGGGCACTGCAGCACTGCCCTGGGCAGCCTGGGCCAGGCATTGACAGCCCTCGAGGGGAAGGAATTGTTCCTCACAACCAAAATAAACCTCCCCTGGGGCAGCTTGAGGTCATTTCCTCTTGTCCTGTTGCTTGTTCCTTGGCAGAAGAGCCCAACCCCACCTGGCTCCAGCCTCTTCTCAGGGAGCTGTAGAGAGCAATGAGCTCTGCCCTCAGCCTCCTCTTCTCTAGGCTCAACCCCCCCCAGCTCCCTCAGCTGCTCCTCCCCCCCAGCCCTCTTCTCCAGACCCTTCCCCAGCTTTGTTGCCCTTCTCTGGATCTGCTCCAGCCCCTCAATGTCCTTCTTGGAGTGAGCCCAAAACTGAACCCAACACTCAAAATGCAGCCTCACCAGTACCCAATCCAGGGGGACAATCCCTGCCCTGCTCCTGCTGGCCACACCACTGCTGACCCAGGCCAGGCTGCTGGTGCCCTTCTTGGCCATCTGGGCACATCCTGGCTCATTTTCAGCTGCTGTAAAACACCCCCATAACCACAGCTCAACACCCTTAAGCCCTGAACACTAATGAAGTAACACTGGAGCAGAGGGACAGACCTGACCTGCTCCCATTTGACTCCTGCCATTAATTAAGCACTGAAGGAGCAATCCCAGCACCGTGCCACCTGACAGCTCTGCTTCCATCACTCACTATCAATTTTCAGAGACACCTGACAACCAATAACAGCCCCTGCCCAGCTCCTCTGACACCAGGGAATCCTGATTTAATTAAGTGCAGTAATTGGTGCAGAGCAGAGGCTCTGGGTTCTCTCCAATGGGTTCTCTTCCTGAATAGTGGCTGAGTTGTCCTTCTGGTTCTCTTGTCTCAAGTACTGTGGGTTGATTGTTCTGGTTCTCATGTCCCAGGGAATGTGGGATGGTTGTTCTGGTTCATCTTCTCCCAGGCAGTGTGGGTTGGCTGCTCTCTGGTTCTCCTCTCCCAGGCAGTGGGGGTTGGCTGCTCTCTGGTTCACCTTCTCCCGGGCAGTGGGGGTTGGCTGCTTTCTGGTTGTCCTCTCCTGACGGGGGGGGTTGGCTGCTCTCTGGTTCACCTTCTCCCGGGCAGTGGGGGTTGGCTGCTTTCTGGTTGTCCTCTCCTGACGGGGGGGGTTGGCTGCTCTCTGGTTCACCTTCTCCCGGGCAGTGGGGGTTGGCTGCTTTCTGGTTGTCCTCTCCTGACGGGGGGGGTTGGCTGCTCTCTGGTTCACCTTCTCCCGGGCAGTGGGGGTTGGCTGCTTTCTGGTTGTCCTCTCCTGACGGGGGGGGTTGGCTGCTCTCTGGTTCACCTTCTCCCGGGCAGTGGGGGTTGGCTGCTTTCTGGTTGTCCTCTCCTGACGGGGGGGGTTGGCTGCTCTCTGGTTCACCTTCTCCCGGGCAGTGGGGGTTGGCTGCTTTCTGGTTGTCCTCTCCTGACGGGGGGGGTTGGCTGCTCTCTGGTTCACCTTCTCCCGGGCAGTGGGGGTTGGCTGCTTTCTGGTTGTCCTCTCCTGACGGGGGGGGTTGGCTGCTCTCTGGTTCACCTTCTCCCGGGCAGTGGGGGTTGGCTGCTTTCTGGTTGTCCTCTCCTGACGGGGGGGGTTGGCTGCTCTCTGGTTCACNGCGGTGTGGGTTGGCTGCTCTCTGGTTCACCTTCTCCCAGGCAGTGTGGGTTGGCTGCTCTCTGGTTCTCCTCTCCAGACAGTGTGGGTTGGCTGCTCTCTGGTTCTCCTCTCCCAGGCAGTGTGGGTTGGCTGCTCTCTGGTTCTCCTCTCCCAGGCAGTGTAGCTTTTGCAGCCCCACGAGTAGCTCCAAGGGAGGGGTGGCTGTGAAGGGGGTGATGGAGCTGTCCCCATTCCCATCCTTTCCTCCTGCCTCAACCAGCTGCTTCCCAAAGCATGAGGATGCCAAGCTCTGGAGCTGCTCATTTGCTCCTGGGCAGGGTTTGGAGCTTGGAAGCAGTCACCTTGAGTTGGGTGGAAGGGAAGCAAAACACTTGAGAAATGTCAAAACAGAGGCTGCTCACCAGTAATTTGCTAAACTAACAATTTGGGCTGTGAGAGGAGCTGTGATTGCCCTCTTCAGATCTCTTAGATGGGTTTGTTTTTCCTCCTGGCTCAATGCCCTCCAAGCAGGATTTTTGGTTTCTCGTTCCTCTTCCTCCAATGCTGTGGAGGGGGAGGGGAAGGAACTCTGATTCTTTCCATTTTTAGCCAATGAAGGAAGATATTGAAGCCTCTGTGACCATCTTGGGTGCTCCCTGGGGACATCTCACCCTGGTTTAGTGTTGTCCCCAGCCCCATTACAGCATCCTTTGACGATGTTACCTGAAAGGAGGTCGGAGTGAGGTGGGGGTTGGGCTCTTCTGCCTAGAATCAGGTGAGAGAATGAGAGGGAATGGCCTGAAATTGTGCCAGGGGAGGTTTAGGTTGGGGATGAGGAACAATTTCTTTGCTACAGGAGTGGTCAGGGATTGGCACAGGCTGCCCAGGGAGGCGGTGGAGTGCTCATCCCTGGAGGTGTTCAGGCAACCTGTGGCCATGGCCCTTTGGGAGATGCTTTAGTGGCCATGGTGGGGTTGGGTTGCTGGTTGGACTGGATGACCTTAGAGATCTTTTCCAAGTGCAACAATTCTATGAGACTGAGCAACTGTTAATTGTGTTCTGGTGCCCCTGAAGGGGATGATCCTGCCCCATGAGCTTAAATTAGCCTCAGGAAGAGGTTTTGCTGCTCCTGTGCTGCTTGCAATGCCCTGGCTTGCTGAGCTAGGGACTGAGCACTTGTGTTTTGCTATGAGGACAGTGCTGACCTTCCTAGGACCACCAAAGGGGCTGGAGCAGGTCCAGAGAAGGGCAAGGAAGCTGAAGAAGAGGGCTGGGGAGGAGCAGCTGAGGGAGCTGGGGGTGTGCAGCCTGCACAAGAGGAGGCTCAGGGCAGACCTCAGTGCTCTCTGCAGCTACCTGAAGGGAGGTTGGAGCCAGCTGGGGTTGGGCTCTGCTCTCAGGGAACAAGTGATGGGACAGGAGGAAATGGCCTCAAGTTTCCCCAGGGGAGGTTTAGGTTGGCCATGAACAACTTCTTCAGTGACAGGGTTCTCAACCATAAATATCTATGAAGNACTAACCCATGGCACTGAGTGCCTCATGCAGCCTCCTCTTCAACACCTCCAGGGATGGGCACTCCACCACCTCCCTGGGCAGCCCATTCCAATGCCAATCACTCTTGCTGGGAAGAACTTCTGCCTAACATCCAGCCTAGACCTCCCCTGACACAACCTAAGCCTTGAGATTCCAACCCCTACAGGTCCATCGTGACTCAGGGCAAGCTGCTGTGGGTGCCCTGCTTTAGCAGGGGTGGGGTTGGAGTGGGTGATCTCAGAATCACAGAATAGTAGGGGGTTGGAAGGGACTTCCAGAGGAGATCAAGTCCAACCTCCAGAGGTTCTTCCCCACCCCACCACACTGGCATTCTGCAGCTGAATGCCCACCCCTGGAGGTGTTTCCAAGCCCCGGAGATGCTGTGCTGAGGAGCATGGTTCAGCCTCAGCCTTGGCTGAGTTACACAACAGTTGGACTGGATGCTCTTAAAGGGTTTTCCCAACCAATTCTACATTTCTATGCCTCTCTCTAACGTGGAGTTCCCATGGGTGCCCTGCCAGGCTCAGCTTTAGGTTGGCAAGTTAATTTTAGGACAGCCTTTGCCCGTGCCATGCCCGGGGTGGCAGGGTTGGCTGTTGAGGACATCATTTAACAACCACACAGCATTTATTATTTGTGTGGTGGGTTTTTTTTCTTCCCCACCCTCCTCTCTCTCCTACATGCCAGGCTTGCTAATATCAGGTGCCATTAAATGGCACTTAAAAGCTTTTAACATCTCACCCTGGCACTGCTCAGCTGCTTGTTTGCCCACTCGGGCTGACAAACACAGCTCGTTGTATCCAGCCAATTTCATGGTCTGATTCCTGCTGCACAAGAGTGTCCCCAGCTCAAAATAATGCTGCCTGCATTGGAGGAGAGGCTGATTCATGATGTCTCTATGATGCACTTGCTTCAGTACCTCTCATTCAAGGAGAGAGGTTGGAGGGTGGGGATGCAGCTGACCACATAATACAACTCCTGTGGCATCCTCCTGAGCTGGTTGGTTGGTTGTTTTTTTTTCCTCATGGTGCTGTGGAGCAGAGGCCCCAAGAGTTGTCCTGCTGCTGGCTGATCTGTTGGAGGAGGCACTTTATGGTGGTGTTGTAGAATTTGATTTGCCTGGAAGGATTTGTGAGGTTCATCAGCTGTAAGCCTGATGCTGCTGTGGCCACTGAACCACAGTATTGGACAACTGCTTCCTTTGGAGAAGGTCTCTGGGGTTATCCAGTCCAACCAGGAACTCAGCACCAAGGCTCTGAGCTCACCCAGTCCAACCAGGAACTCAGCACTGAGGCTCTGAGCTCACCCAGTCCAACCAGGAACTCAGCACCGAGGCTCTGAGCTCACCCAGTCCAACCAGCAGCTCAGCACCGAGGCTCTGAGCTCACCCAGTCCAACCAGCGACTCAGCACCGAGGCTCTGAGCTCACCCAGTCCAACCAGCAACTCAGCACCGAGGCTCTGAGCTCACCCAGTCCAACCAGCAGCTCAGCACCGAGGCTCTGAGCTCACCCAGTCCAACCAGCAGCTCAGCACCGAGGCTCTGAGCTCACCCAGTCCAACCAGCAGCTCAGCACCGAGGCTCTGAGCTCACCCAGTCCAACCAGCAGCTCAGCACCGAGGCTCTGAGCTCACCCAGTCCAACCAGCAGCTCAGCACCGAGGCTCTGAGCTCACCCAGTCCAACCAGCAGCTCAGCACCGAGGCTCTGAGCTCACCCAGTCCAACCAGCAGCTCAGCACCGAGGCTCTGAGCTCACCCAGTCCAACCAGCAGCTCAGCACCGAGGCTCTGAGCTCACCCAGTCCAACCAGCAGCTCAGCACCGAGGCTCTGAGCTCACCCAGTCCAACCAGCAGCTCAGCACCGAGGCTCTGAGCTCACCCAGTCCAACCAGCAGCTCAGCACCGAGGCTCTGAGCTCACCCAGTCCAACCAGCAGCTCAGCACCAAGGCTCTGAGCTCACCCAGTCCAACCAGCAGCTCAGCACCGAGGCTCTGAGCTCACCCAGTCCAACCAGTGACTCAGCACCGAGGCTCTGAGCTCACCCAGTCCAACCAGCAGCTCAGCACTGAGGCTCTGAGCTCACTCAGTCCAACCAGCAGCTCAGCACCGAGGCTCTGAGCTCACTCAGTCCAACCAGCAGCTCAGCACCGAGGCTCTGAGCTCACCCAGTCCAACCAGCAGCCCAGCACCACTATGGCCACTGAACCATGGCCCCAGGTGCCACCTTCAGACGTGTCTTGAACACCTCCCAGGGATGAAGACTCCACCACCTCCCTGGGCAGGTTCTTCTAGTCCCTGACCACTCTTGCAGGCCAGAAATGGTTCCTCATGTCCAACCTAAACCTCCCCTGGGGCAATTTCAGGCCATTTGCTCTTCTCCTATCACTTGTTCCTTAGAAGAGCCCAACCCTGACCTGGCTCCAACCTCCTTTCAGGGAGCTGCAGAGAGCAGTGAGGTCTCCCCAGCTTTGAAGACTTTCTCCCCCTTGCATTAGTCTCTTTGCTCCTCCAGCTTTAATTCCAGACCACTTCCTCTCATTCTATCACCCAAAACTAGACAGAGGAGACCAAGCCCCACCTCACTCCAACCTCCTTTCAGGGAAGAAGGTCTCCCCTCAGCCTGCTCTGCATGCAAACACCTTTCTAGTGCTGCCCACAGTGCTCCTGGGCATGTGGAGAAGGGAAGGTTGGACCTGGGATGATTCACAGCTTGTTTGAACCAGAGCTGGAGCTGCTGGGATGAGTTTCCCCTTCCCAGGGCAGGATGTTAGGCAGCTGCCTCAATCAGGCATCATTGTCTGCAGGAGCTGGACCTCCACACACAGTTCTATTCCTGGTGGTAGGGTTCTGCCAGCAAAGGTTGCCAAGAGGAGAAGTTGAGTGAGCTGAGAAGAAGCTGCTGCTGCTTTTGGGGGGGGTATTTGTTACAGCTAGGAACAGGAAGGGAGGCAGTGGGGAGGGTGAAGCCAATTTTTGCCTTCTGCATGGCTCTCTGTGAGGTCTGCTGCAGCTGGGGGTGAGGATGTGACCCAGGGTCCTGGGGATCTCACCCAGAGAGGTGGAAGGAGGTTTGGTGCTGCTCAGCAGGGCTGGCTGGGTCCTATGCAAGCCCAGGTGCTGGACTTCAAGCCCAGGTGGGGGTGGGAAGGGCAATGAGGCTGGTGAGGGGTCTCAAGCACAGGTCCTGTGGGGGATGGCTGAGGGAGCTGGGGGTGCTCAGCCTGGAGAAGAGGCTGAGGGGAGACCTTTTGGCTCGTTCCAACTTAAGCCTGGTGAAGAGGAGGCTCAGGGGAGACCTTCTTGCTGTCTACAACTCCCTGAAGGGTGGTTGTGGCCAGCAGGAGGTTGCTTTCTTCTCTCAGGCAACCAGCACCAGAACAAGAGGTCACAGTCTCAAGCTGTGCCAGGGGAGGTTTAGGCTGGAGGTGAGGAGAAAGTTCTTGACTGAGAGAGTCATTCCCCACTGGAATGGGCTGCCCAGGGAGGTGGTGGAGTCACCATCCCTGGAGGTGTTCAAGGTGGGTTTGGACGTGGCACTTGGTGCCATGGTCTAGTCTTGAGGTCTGTGGTAATGGGGTGGACTTGATGATCTTTGAGGTCTCTTCCAACCTTGCTGATACTGTGAGGTTGGAGAGCCAGCTGGGGGTTGGTCTCTTCTCTCTAGTATCAATAGGATGAGAAGAAATGGCCTGAAGTTGCCCCAGGGGAGGTTTAGGTTGGACATCAGGAGAAATTCTGCAGCAAAGGAGTCATGGAGCACTGGAAACAGCTGCCCAGGGAGGTAGTGGAGTCACCATCCCTGGGGGGGTTTCAAAGACATTTGGGTGAGGAGCTCAGGGATGTGGTCTTACAGTTGTGTGCAGTGAGATCTCAGGGTGGGGGTGGACTGGATGACCTTAATGGCTTCTCCAACCAGGAGAGTCTATCATGGGTGGTCACAACTGGGATGAGCAAGGCTCCAGNGAAGCTGAGGCAGAGGAAGTTTCATTTCAACATGAGGAGGAATTTTTTCCCTGTGAGGGTGACAGAGCCCTGGGACAGGCTGCCCAGGGGGGTTGTGGAGTCTCCCTCTCTGGAAATATTCCAACCCTGCCTGGATGCATTCCTGTGTGATCTGCTCTGGGTGATGCTGCTCTGGCAGGGGGGCTTGGACTGGCTGAGCTTTGGAGGTCCCTTCCAGCCTCTGGCACTCTGTCATTTATAGGAACTCCTTGATTGCTGAGCTTGCAACACGAAAATACTGGATTTGAGGTCTTCATCCACCCAAGCCTCATCTCTCCTGGCTGGTAACAGGGACCTGAGGCTTCCCTGGCTAACGAGGCTCGGTGAGCTCTGGGTACCCCCCAGTGAGGAAGAATGAAGCCACTCAAGGATTTCTTAGTCTAATTAAATTCTCCTCCTGCAGTTGACACCAGCACACAGCAGAGTGCTGAGCAGAGCTGCCATCTCCCAGACATTATTGGACTCTTAATAAGAGCCAATTGGTTGCTGTTCCTCATTGGGTTGGATGTAGTTGTCCCCTGGGATTGCAGTGCTGGTGGTGGCTTTGCTTCTTCACCCTGCTGCTGATGGAAAGGGCTGAAGAGGTTTGGGAGGTTGTAGGGAAAAGGGTTAGGGATGCTCCAAAGTGGTGGTGGTGGTGGTGGTGGTGGTGGTTTTGCCTCTGCAGCAAAGTGCTGAAGAGCTTCTTGGGGAGAAGGAATGGAGAGGCTCTGAAGTAGAGGTGGATTTGTTTGTGCATCACTGTGCTGAGGGGAAGGGCTGCAGAGCTCAGTGGGCTTGTGAGGAGAAGGGGAGGGGAATGTTGCAAAGTGTGGTGGGCTCTGCTTCTGCATCCTGGTGCTGATGGGAAGGGCTGCAGAGCTCAGTGGCTTGTGAGGAGAAGGGATGGGAATGTTGCAAAGTGTTGGTGGCTCTGCTTCTGCATCCTGGTGCTGATGGGAAGGGCTGCAGAGCTCAGGGAGGTTGCAGGGATTAGGGATGAGGATGCTCCAAAGCAGTGCTGCTGCATCATGGTGCTGGTGGAAAGTGCTGAAGAGCTTTGAGGGCTTGTAGGGAGAAGGAATGGAGATGCTCTGAAGTGGTGGTGGCTTTGCATCATTGTGCTGATGGGAAGGGCTGCAGAGCTCAGGGAGGTTGCAGGGATTAGGGATGAGGATGCTCCAAAGCAGTGCTGCTGCATCATGGTGCTGGTGGAAAGTGCTGAAGAGCTTTGAGGGCTTGTAGGGAGAAGGAATGGAGATGCTCTGAAGTGGTGGTGGCTTTGCATCATTGTGCTGATGGAAAGGGCTGCAGAGCTTTGGGGGTTGCAGGGAGAAAGGATGGAGATGATCCAAGGCAGAGGTGGCTTTGCTTGTGCTTTGTGGTGCTGATGGGAAGGGCTGCAGAGCTTTGGGGGTTGCAGGGAGAAGGGATGGAGATGATCCAAGGCAGTGGTGCCTTTTGCTTGTGCTTCATGGTGCTGGTGGAAAGGGTTTGGGGGCTGTGAGGAGAGCAGATGAAGATGGAGAAGGGATGAAGATGATCCAAGGCAGAGGTGGCTTTTGCTTGTGCTTCATGGTGCTGGTGGAAAGGGTTTGGGGGCTGTGGGGAGAACAGATGAAGATGCTGGGGTTGAGGAGGATGAGATGTATGGGGTGGGGACTGCAATGCTTTGCAGGGTGGGGATGAGCCCCTTGGGTGTGGATTTGAAGGGTCCTGGCTGTCGCCTCATCCCCAGCTCAGGGCTGTAAACCATCCTAATAGGATTGCAGGCGGTGAGGGAAGAAAGGCTCTGGCAGGAGCCTCTGGTGGAAACAAGGCTTAAACTGCTCTTTGTGTCACAGCTTTTTGAAGTCCTCGTCAAAAGTGACAATTTTCAGGTCGTTAGCCAAAAACTCCCCCTCTGACAAACCCCAATCTGTCAAGTGGACAAGTCCTTCCCCAGCAGCCTTGACTTAGCCTGTTTGAGCTGCTGCTGGTGCTGAGCCTTCACCGGAGAGAGATGCTGCTGGTGACAGCTGGGTTGGTGCTGAGTGCTGGGCATCTGGGGGAGGGCAAAGGGGTTTATAAGGCTCAGTGGGCATCTGGGGGTAGCCTTCCAGGATCTGAAGGGNGCTGCTGCTCTCTGCTAGTGTTCTGCTCACATCTTGGGGTGAAATGTGTTGAGGTTGCATGCCCAGGTTGAGCTGGCATGGAGCAAGGTGGGCACCTCCTCAGCAGGGATTTGAAAGCTTGAGAAGGACAAATCCTGCTTGAAGAAGGGAAAAAAAGATGCTGTGAGAGCAGCCAGAGCTGCTGCTCTCTGCTAGTGTTCTGCTCACATCTTGGGGTGAAATGTGTTGAGGTTGCATGCCCAGGTTGAGCTGGCATGGAGCAAGGTGGGCACCTCCTCAGCAGGGATTTGAAAGCTTGAGAAGGACAAATCCTGCTTGAAGAAGGGAAAAAAAGATGCTGTGAGAGCAGCCAGGGCGGCTGCTCTCTGCTAGTGTTCTGCTCACATCTTGGGGAGAAAGGTGTGGAGGTTGCATGCCCAAGTTGATCCGGCATGGAGCAAGGTGGGCACCTCCTCAGCAGGGATTTGAAAGGTGGGGAAGGTTAAACCTGCTTGAGGAAGGAAACAAACCCTTTGTTTGAGCAGCCAGGGCTGCTGCTCTTTGCTAATGGTGATGCTCTGCCCATGTTTTGGGGTGAAGTGTGCTGAGGTTGCACTCTCTGATAGTTCCTTCTGCTTCCTATTAGCCCATGTTGAGTGCAGAGGTTAATGAGAGCTTGGTCCTAGAGCTGAGCATCACTCTGCCTCCTGCCAGCCTGCTTCAGTTAAAGCTGGAGGAGCAAACAAAGACACTGATGCAAGAAGAAGAAACTCTTCAAAGCTGGGGAGACCTCACAGCTCTCTACAAATCCCTGAAAGGAGGTTGGAGCCAGGAGGGGGTTGGTCTCTTCTCCTTAGTATTAGGTGATAGGACAAGAGGAAATGGCCTGAAATTGCCCCAGGGCAGGTTTAGGTTGGTCATGAGGAACAATTTCTGTCCTGCAAGAGTGGACAGGGATTGGCACAGGCTGCCCAGGGAGATGGTGGAGTCCTCATCCTTGGAGGTGTTGAAGAAAACTGTGGCCATGGCACTTGGGGCCATGGTTTAGTGGCCATGGTGGTGTTGGGTTGCTGGTTGGATGACCTTGCAGAGCTTTTCCAACCAAAACAATTCTCTGATTCTGTAATTCCACAGCATGGGGATGGCAGAAGCAGTGTTTGGTCTGGAGATGCATCTCCCACTTCTCTGCAGCCTGGGGAAGGGGGGAAAAAAAAGTGCTGCTTGCTTTTTATTTTTTTTTTCTTTTTAAATCTGCTGAGTTGTTTTCAGGGGTTTAGGACTGCAAAGATCCCTCCTGGCTCNCGAACCCAAGCGATTCTGTAATGTTTTTTTGGGGGGTTATCAGTTGGTAGATACCACCTCAATGCTCTACACCAGGTTGTGGAATTCAATCTCATCTCTTTTAGCTTAGGGGGAGGGAGGCGCCGCAACCTCCGTGACCTATGGGGAGGGAGACCCTGCCCGGCTCCGCCCCCTCCGTGACCCAGTGGGAGGGAGGCCCCGCCCTCTCCGTGACCCATGGGGAGGCCGCGCCCCCTCCGTGACCCAGTGGGAGGGAGGCCCCGCCCCCTCCATGACCCATGGGGAGGGAGGCCCTGCCCAGCCCTGCACCCCCCTCGCCCCCTGGGGGGGGAGGCCCGGGCCGGCCCCGCCCCCTCCATGACCCATGGGGAGGGAGGCCCTGCCCAGCCCTGCACCCTCCTCGCCCCATGGGGAGGGAGGCCCTGTCCGGCCCCGCCCCCTCCATGACCCAGTGGGAGGAAGGCCCTGCCCGACCCCGCCCCCTCCGTGACCCAGGGGGAGGGAGGCCCCACCCCGCCCTCTCCGCGCCCCAGGGGGAAGGGGGCCCTGCTCGGCCCCGCCCCCTCCATGACCCATGGGGAGGAAGGCCCTGCCCGGCCCCGCCCCCTCCGTGACCCATGGGGAGGGAGGCGCCACCCGGACCCGCCCCCTCCGCCCCCGCAAAGGGAGCTTTGGACGTACTCGCACAGCTCTGCAGGGCAGTATTTAGCCCCTGCGGCTGCCCCGTCCAGCCTGGCGGTAGGAGGATGAGCATGGCTGCCCCATCCCGCACCTGGCTGCTGGCTTGGCCGTTGCAGGGGGATGCAGTGAGGTGGTGGTGATGGTGCCCCGCTGCTGTTTTGGCCTTTTTCAGGGCTATTTTTGTCTCACTACTTAAGCAAAAGGGCCGTGGAAGAAGCTATTATGGAATTTGCTTCCTCCAGGCTGGTTTCCTCTCATCTTTATTTCGCTGTCGCTCTGATCTCCCTTGAAACCAGCTTTAAGGCTGGTGGCTCTCTGAGCTTAGGCTCTCACAAAGGCTTATCCCTCCCCTACTCACATTTCTTGACAGCCCTTTCAAGCCACGCAGCCTCTCCACGTCTCTCTCGTTCCCAGATAATGAGATTAATTACAGCCAGATTTGAGTTCTCTGCACCCTTTCTGGAGGAACTGGTTCCATGCATTGGTGGCTTTGTGTTCCTCCTCCTCCTCTTCTGAGCTTTGGGCTCCTTCATGCCTTTGCTTGGAGCTAATTAGTGGCCAGGAGAGTGAGAGATGATGGTGTAAAACAGCCAGGTGGGGGGTTTCAGGGGGGGTATATTTGCAAATCAT
>WBNM01033086.1:45285-90848 GCA_013399055.1 Ramphastos sulfuratus | reverse complement strand
TCCATCATGTCCATGACCTTCTTGTGTTGAGGGCTCCAGAGCCAGACACAGCACTCCAGGTGAGGTCTCACAAGAGCAAAGTGTTGCTCTATCTATTTTGGCATTAGCCACAAGACCCTTGGCAAGGCCAAATGTCTGCTGAGACCACTTGCAACACACTTTTCTAGACATAAAAAAGATCATCTGCTTGTGATTGATCAAGCATCACAGCAAGGCTTCCTTGTGACATCCATCTGGATAGATAAAGATCATTTAATTGACATTGCTGCATAATAAGCAGTACAAGAAAGCTTCCTTATGATGTGCATCTAAATCAAAAAGGATCATTTGGTAACTATTAGTGCAAGGGAAGCATCACAGCAGGGCTGTGAGATAGAGGCATACATCCCCACACTGACCTAACAGGTAAATAGCTTATTATATGTGCAATTAATATCATGCATGTTAATTATACTGTGGGGTTGTGAGGTTCATCTATAGGTCAGCTTTGGTTCAGGGCCTATTGTTCAGGCCCCAGTAATTCAGTTGTAGAGAGCCATGGGTAAATAGCTTATTGCAAGTGCAATTAGTATCATGCATATTAATTATACTGTGGGGTTGTGAGGTTCATCTATAGGCCAGCTTTGGTTCAGAGCCTTTTGTTCAGTCATCAGTACTTCAGCTGTAGAGAGCCAGAAGGTTTCCCCTCAGCCTCCTCTTCTCCAGGCTGAATAACCCCAGGTCCCTCAGCTGCTCCTCACAAGACCTGTGCTCTTGGCTCCTCATCTCCTTACCTCATCTCAAGTGGTGCCTTCCAGCATTAATGGTTTTGTGAGGTGAGCTCCATCAGTGAGTTTTGTACAATTCAGAAACTCCACAGAGAGGTGGAAAAAAAAAAAAAAAGCAAATGATGAAACCATTATCAAGCTCCTGTGCATTACTCAGACAAAAATAACCCAAGGGGGGGACACACAAACACCTCCTGGTCAGCAGTGCTGGCTCCATTAGAGAAGCCCTCGTGATTTCTCTGTCAATACCAACTTGGCTCACTATGGCCTTGCAGCTGGAGACAAGGCAGTGGTGACTGCATGTCACAGAATCATAGAATCATTTTGGTTGGGAAACACCTTTCAGATCATCCAGTCCAACCATTAACCAGCACTGCCAGGTCACCACTAAAACATGTCCCTCAGCACCACAGCTCCACGGCTTTGAAACCCCTCCAGGGATGATTCGACCTGCACAGCCTGTTTCAGGGCTTTTGGGGAAGAAAATGTTCCTCAAGTCATAGAATCATAGAATGGTAAGGTTGGAAGTGACCTCAAAGATCATCTAGTTCCAACCCCCTGCCATAGGAAGGGACATCTCCCTCTAGTACAGGCCTCAGAAGTTTAGGTCCAACCTAAACTTCCCCTGATTCAACTTGAGGCTGTTTCCTCTTATCCTATTGCTTGTTCCTTGGGAGAAGAGATCAACCCCACCCAGCTCCAAGCTCCTTTTGGGGAGTTGTATAAAAGATAGGTGTTGTGGAGCCACAAAAGAAGATCTACAAGAGAGAAAAGACATTCTGGACATTGTCATTTTATAGAACTGAGTGAAAGGCTGTCATTTGTCCTTTCTTGAGACAGGTGGTCTTACAATGTTCATTCTCAGATAACAAATCATTTGAGGTTGTCATTCATGGCTCAGTTGTATAAATTCATAGAATCATTAAGGTTGGAAAAGACCTCTAAGATCACCAAGCCCAAGCTTCTACCCAACCCCTCCACTAAACCATGTCCCAAAGCACCACAACTACTCTTTTTTTTTTTTTAATGGTGATCCCAGCACCTTCCTGGGCAGCCTAATTAAAAAAGAATAATATAGTAAAATCTATCCAAAGGTGCTCTCCTACATCAGTCCCTTTCTTAGTATGTGTAGAGCTATGGTTTATCTTTAAAAAAGTCTGAGATGGGTTTCAAATGTGGATGCTCTCTAGGAACTCTTAAAGCTTTTTTTCCTCACACATGGTACCTTCAGGAATGAGGATCTTAAATCCCTGAAAGTCTCTGAGCAGCACAAACAGCTAGAGGGAAAGGAAAACATTCCAAATGGAGTAACTTAGGGGAAAGATTAAAAGTGTTTGGGTTTTTTGTTTTTTTTTTTTTTTAAACAGGTGGTGAATTTTCTTTACATACCCTAAATGCCAAAAGGAGAAGTGTAACTAGTTAGGATTTGTTTAAAAGGGAGGAAATGTTGCTGCCTGCTGAGATCTCATGCTGGATGCTGAGCTTTTCTCTCCCATGGGGTACACAGAGCAAAATTTGCTCTGCAAAGGAAATTGCTTTACTACAGGTGGCTTAAAATTAGCTGGTTTCTATTTATGTTCATTAACTCAAATACCTGGGGAGAAGTTAACATTGGCTGAGCCTTCAAATCTTTGCCTTTTCAGGCAAGGCTTTCCAAAGCTGACAGCTCCCCCTCCATCACTGGGTTATCCACAGTCTCCTGGCAGAAAAAAAAAAATAGACATCATTTCTGAAATTGGATGAAATCCAACAAGGACAAGTCTTGCATCTGGGAAAGAACAATCCCATGAAGCAGTATAGCTTGTGGGCTGATCTGCTGAAGAGCAGTGCAGAGGAGAGGGGCCAGGGGGTCCTGGTGGGCAGAAGGATGCTCATGAGCCAGCAATGTGCCTTTGTGGCCAAGGCCAATGGCATCCTGGAGTGCATTAGAAGGGAAGTGGTTATTAGGTTGAGAGAGGTTCTCCTGCCCCTCTACTCTGCTCTGGTGAGGCCACATCTGGAATATTGTGCCCAGTTCTGGGCCCCTCAGAGAACTCCTTGAAAGAGCCCAGCACAGAGCCACAGAGATGATGGCAGCAGTGGAACATCTCCCGTGTGAGGATAAGCTGAGGGAGCTGGAGGTCTTTAGCCTGGAGAAGCCTGAGGGGTGACCTCATTCATGTTGATAAAGATGTGAAGGGTGAGTGTCAGGAGGCTGTCACCAAGCAGGGGTTGGTCTCTTCTCCCAGGCACCCAGGGACAGAACAAGCTGTCCCAGGGCAGGTTTAGGCTGGATGTTAGGAAGAAGTTCTTCACAGAAAGAGTGATTGGCATTGGACTAGGCTGCCCAGGGAGATGGTGGAGTCCCTGTCTCTGGAGGTGTTTAAGAGGTTGGATGAGGCACTTAGTGCCATGGTTTAGGTAGTTAGAAGGTGTTAGGTTGGACTCAATGATCTCAGAGGTCTTTTCCAACTTGGTTAATTCTGTGATTTTGTGAGGATGGAGTCAGTCTCTGCTCAGAGATGTCCAATGATAGGACAAGGGGCAGTGGGTGCAAGCTGGAGCAGAGGAGGTTCCAGGTGAACATAAGGAAAAACTTTTTCACTGTGAGAGTGACAAAACACTGGAATAGGCTGCCCAGAGAGGTTGTGGTGTCTCCTTGAGACATACAAAACCCACTTAGACATGTTCCTGTGTGACCTACTCTAGGTGATCCTGCTCTGGAAGGGTGGGGGTTGGACTGGATGGTCTTTTGAGGTCCCTTCCAACCCTAACATTCTGTGATTTCTGTGACTCCAAAAAGATAAAGATGGTCTTAGGCAGCATGGAAATAAAAACCTTCTTTTAAAGTGACATTACAAGATGTTTTGATACAGGCTACAAGTGGGAGCAGCAGCTTTCTGAGCAAGAGCCATGGAAATAATGGATCACAAAGGAAGGAGGAAGTTGGAAATAAACTGTGAAGAAAAATCTGAGATGGAATGAAAAGCAAAACAAAAAGCCAAAGTTCTTGACGTAGCTGACTTCCCAGCCTGGAGTTGTCATCATGCCTCAACCCCCACCCCAAGCTCCAAGGTCTGCATCTGAAATCAGCTAAAAGCTACTGAACAGTCAGAGAATCAGCTTTGGACCCATGTGTCTATGAGAACTGAAGGGAAAGGAGACAAATCATCACTTTGATTCAGAAGCCTAACTCAACTCTAATATTAGTAGACTGCTGGTGACTTCCAGCCCCACCAGTTTTCCCAGAATCTCCACCCCATTAAACCTGCTCAGCAAGACACTGAGTGACACCACATTTCCCAGTGAAATGCAGCTGAAGAACCACTTGCTCCTCAGCATTCTTTGGCAGGCTGCTACCAAGTGTCTTTGTTCCTCTGACTGCTGAAGAACCCAGGAGCTGATTAATGCTTCCTGAGGTGCTACAAATACCTGAGCTACGTGAGCAACCCCTTTTTGGGCACAGGAAGTTGGAAAGTCACATTTGGAGAACTCTTAGTGTTCCACAGAGATTGTTCAATCACTCTGTCCTTTGTTTTTGAGTGCTGTGGCTTGTCACAGAATCACAAAGCAGAAGCCTTTTGGTTGGAAAATACCTTCAAGGTCATGAAGTCCAGCCATTCTCTGTCTCCACCAAGGCTGCTGTTAAACCATGTCCCTCAGCACCACAACTCTGCATCTTTGAAACACCTCCAGGGATGGGGCTTCAACCATCTCCCTGGGCAGCCTGCTCCAGGGTTTGAGAACCCTTTCAGCCAATAAGTTTTTTTCTAATGCTCAACCTAAACCTTCCCCAGTGCAACTTGAGGCCATTTCTTCTTGTCCTATCACAGAATTCTAATCATAGAATTCTAAGTGAGGCCTCTCACTCCGAGAGGACATTGAACATGTCCAGAGAAGGGCAACAAAGCTGGTCTAGAGAGCAGGTCTGGTGAGGAGCAGCTGAGGGAGCTTGGGTTGTTCAGCTTGGGGACACCTGGCTCTCTACAACTCTCTGAAAGGAGGTTGAAGCCAGGTTAGGGTTGAACAAGTGACAAGATGAGAGGAAATGGCCTCAAGTTGCCCCAGGGGAGGCTTAGGTTGGACATGAGGAACAATTTCTTCCCCTTGAGGGAAGGGAGATGATGGTGTAGGGCACAAGGCAGGGGGTCCACAGAAGATTTAAGAAGCTCAAGTTTGACCAATTGCCAAGAATCCAACCTGGGCATTTCAGACCACATCTGCTAGGGCAACTGACTGTCTGAAAGAGCCAGACAACATCATCAGGGGAAATTTGGTCCCTGGAGGCAAATCCCAAGTGTGGAGGCCACACAGCCACAGGTATAAAACTTACTGTTGGAGGTGATGTCAACCAGCAGGGTCTTTTCTGCCTCTGGAAAGGAGAAAAACAGGATCAGGAGAGCTCACACTGAGTGCTGCAGGCATTGGGAACTCCAAAAAGCATCCTGCCTGCACAAGAGAGTCCTAGCAAATGAACAAACAGTTCCAATTTACACCTGAGCTGCCAATAATAGCTCCAGGACAAAGTAGGGTCATGCTTGGACAACCTGGGCAGCCACTTCCCATAACTGACTTGGGAGATTCTCAACATCCAGAGCTCTTACACACCTGGATGGTTTGTCCCACATCAGTCTCTAGGAAGGACCACACTGACAATGAACTCTAGAGCTTTCCACACAGCAAAACTCACAGGCAGAACCACCTGAACTGCACAGAAGGGGACAAGGTAGTCCAGCAAAAGGTGATTTCACTCCCTAACCAACCCTTGCCCCAGGGACACACACTGCTCTTTGGGTTAGCCCGAGACAAGACCTGACGCTCTTTCCCATTCCATGGCTGTTGGACCTCAACAGCTTGCCAGACCTCGAAGTTTAGATCTAAAATCTCTCAACTCTTGTCCTTCTGGAGCAGACAACAAATGTCAGCCATTGCAGACAAGGGCTGAAGGTGCTGGCTCTTCAGGAGACCACAATTCACCAGCCCCAGCCTAGCTGCTGCCCGCGGGATGGGGAAGAGGGGGAGCCTCCATAAACTGGGAGGGTTAGTTCCGTGGATAAGGTTTCAGTCGGGGTGCCCAGGTCAAGGAAAGCCTCAAATCCAGCCTTTGCTAATAAACAGCAGCAGGTTCCCACCAGCAGCAGAGAGCCTCACCTCGGTCAGTAACCTTGCACGCACTTAACGCGGCTGTTGATGGGGATGTGATTGGGGTCGAAGCTTGCCTTCTGCCGCTAGCGAACTACACTGGAGAGCAGAGCCAGGTAAAGCCCCCAGACAAGGTCTCGCCCGTGCGCCGACAGCCATTGGTGCAGGGAGAGAAGGCTCCAAGTCCTGCGGGACAGGGGTGCCCGGGGCGAGGCTTAAAGTGCCGCTGTCTTCTCCCTGCTGCGGGGCAGGTTCGGCCTTAGGGTGCAGCGGCTCCGGCTCCTCGGAGAAACCCGAAGAAGCAGGAAAGCGGAGCGGGACAACAGAGCTCCAGAGCCTGCCTCTGACCACACCTGCTCGACAGACACCGCTCCCGCTCTGCCCCGCTCGCAACACAGCAGCTCAACAGCTTCGGCTCCATGGGGCAGTCACGGCGGCCGTGGCCAGCCGGGAGACCGGCTCCGGGACCAGGCGCCCTCACGTCCCGAGTCCCGGCAGCGAGCACAACCAACCGGACGCACCGCACCGGACTCTGGGACAGCAGTCAGAGCAACCTGGCTGGCTGAGCGGACAAGTGGAGCCAGACCAGCTCTATCCCCCGCCATGGCTCGGCACTCACCTGTAGCGGCCGGCCCGCACCGCCGCGCTGGCCACGCTCTGCGCCGCAGCTAACGAAAGCACCGCCACTACCGGGCTCTCCACGCCCACACTCCCCGCCGGCCCACTCCCTCCCTCCGCGGCTCCCTGGGGCAGGTCCCGGTGCATAAGACCAGACCACGGCAGCGCCTCCGTCTGCAAGCAACTTCGCGCTGAACGCGGACGTGGCGCCTAGAGGCGCCTGCCACCCTTCACACTGCCCCCTGCCGAAAGACGGACGCATTACCCTCCGCTCGACGGGTCCGGGGCGGGGCTCCGGGAAGCCACCGGGAGGGGCTGGACTGAACCGGAGGGCGGCGCTCCAGGGACTCACCAGAAAGGGCGGAGCTGCACCAAGGGAGCGGGGCTTAGGGATTGGGAAGAACACCAGGAAAGAAGGGGCTGCACCGGAGACTCGCGGAGCGGCGCCGGTACCGGCCGGCGCTGTTTGCTCGCGGGTCTTGTTTCGCAGTCAGCTCCAGAGAGGCAGGAGCGGCGCTTCCGCAAGTGAATGGCGGGACGGGAGCGACGCTCCGCGGAGGGGACATAGGCGGTGTGGAGGGATGGGATCGATCCGCCAGAGGCGGAACGGGGTGGTGCTGGAGACACCGAGGCTGGCGGAGCAATACTGAGAGTAAGCGGCGGTATGGAGCCGGGTGGGGGTGCATGGCGGGCTAGGGGGATCCTGGGCAGGGATCTGAGGGCGGACTGAGGTGGTGGAGGTCCCTGGGAATAGAGTGCTGAAGCCTCGGAGGGGGATAGGGCTCTCGGCAGTACACGGAAACCAACGTGGCCTGCACCCAGCCACATGGCTCTGCTCCATGCTCACAAATAAAGTGGAAGCTGCCCTAAATGTCCACTTTCTTCCGCGGGCTGGCCTCTCCTCTCTGGCTACAGGCTGGGGCTGCTATTTCCTTCCAGTCCTGCCCCAGATCTGCCATGGCCCTTCACGGCTGTCTGGGACTGTGTGAAGCGAGGTCTGCCTTGTGGGGCTGTTGGCACTGTCCAGCTTAGGGTGCCTGCTGCTGCTGGTGACTTGCCAGTCGGGGAGCCTGAAGTCTTTACAGGTGAGTGGGAGTTGGGTTAGCTACTAAAGGTGTCATCAGGCTCCCTCCTCCCCAGACCTTCCATTTTAGGTGGTGAAAGCAGCAGGAGCTGCTGCTGCTGTGGATGGAGCAAGATAAAACAGCAAGAGGCATGATGCTGGCCCAGTATAGGCCTAGCTACTGACAGATGCTCTCCTGGCAGTGAGGCCCAACTTGGCCCAAGGCTGCTGGAGCAATGGACCAGCCCCTGCAAGCTGATGGTGACCCAATCTGACTCCAGACCCTAGTGCTAAACCCCCAGGTGCTTGAGGAAGCCACAGCACTGGGCCCAGCATGGAACATTTAAGCTGTGGTGGCTGGGAGGACACTGTGCCAAGCCATGTACCCCCTACATGCCAGCCCTAACCTGTGGATGATAGTGAAGAGGTCCTCAGTGGTGCAGAATATCACAAAGATGTCATCACCTGTCTCCAGGATGGAGCTGACCATCTTGGTGTGGTGAAGCTGTTCTCCACTGTGCCAGCCTCTGCTGAGCTGTGTGTGGGAAGGGAGGAGAGGGCAGCTGTGAGCTACCCAGGGGACCTCAGTCATGGAATCAAAATTGGTTTGGTTGGAAAAGCCCTCTAAGATCATCATCAAGTCCAAGCATCATCCTATCACCACCATGGCTACTAAACCACGTCCCAAAGTGCCACGTCCACACGTGTCTTGAACACCACCTCCTTGGAAATACTTTAGGATACTCTGTGAAATTTTGGTGAGGTTTAGAACCAAGCACACACTGTGGACTTTATGATCTCCATAAAGTTCCTTCCAACCCTTAATGATTGTGTAAGACTCAACTCCTTCCATCCACCCTGCTCTGAAGCTGGGAAGTAGAAGGTTTTGCCTTTCCGGTGCTCCCATCTGGTGTTGGGTAGAAGGCTGGACTTAATGATTTTGGAGGTCTTTTCCAACCTGAGTAATTTTATTATCTCTGTCAGTCACACAACCAGCAGAGCAGTGGACATGACAGATCTGCTTCATACTGGCAGATATCACCATAGCAGCTGCACTGGTCATTACTCCGCTAACTATGTCGCATGAATCACATTCCTCTTCAAGTGTCCTGCCCAAAAACTGTCTTCACTTCAACCTTCACTGCTTAAACAGTCAGACTGGAAAGCTCCCAGGTCCTCCACAACGAGCTTCATACAACATGGTCATCCTACAGCCAGTCCTTCTTGTTTTGAGGGCTAGAAAGAACCACCCTTCTTCTGAAGCACTTCTGCTAAATCAAAACCTGATCAGTCTGTGAAGTATCAAAATTACATTCCTTTTTTCCTTCCCTGAAAACAGCAGAATGAGTAAAATACTCCCAAAAGTCTTCTCAAAGTCCTAATGGGGCAGCAGACTGCTGCACCTTCAGCTACACTAACACTGCTGGTGTCCAGGCCTTGTAAAATGTGACACTGTGTTCTCGGTGCTGTCAGTTACGGAGACAAACTGCTATAAACCAGCCCAAGCTTTCTATGGATCCCAACACAAACCTATCTGAAACCAATCTCCAAAATTCCTGTGCTTGTAATTAAGAGTCCTCCAAGTCTCTCATCTTCAGGAACACCTACATTAGTCCTGCAAACTCTTTTCACAGAATCATAGCATGGTGGGGGTTGGAAGGGACCTCTGGAGATCATCCAGTTCAACCCCACTGCTAAAGCAGGGACACTCACAGCAGCTTGCCCAGGGTTGGATTTGGAATCTCTCCAGAGAAGGAGACTCCATAACATCTGTGGGTAGCCTGCTGCAGGACCCCAGCACCCTCACAATAAAGAATTTTCTCCTCCCGCTGACATGGAACCTCATGGTTCCAGTTTGTGCCCATTGCACCTTACCTGGTCACTGGACACCAGAGATGAGTTTGGCCCCATCCTCTTGCCCTCCACCTTTAAGCTCTTGCTGAGTATTGAGCATATCCCCTCTCAGGCTGCTCTTCTCCAGGCTCAACTGTCCCAGGGCTCTCAGCCTTTCCTCCTCACAGAGGTGCTCCAGTCCCCTCAGTATCTTCAGCGCCTCCACTGGATTCTCTCCAGTAGTTCCCTGTCTCTCCTGAACTGGGGAGTCCAGAACCAGATACAATACACCAGGTGTGGCCTCAGCAGGGACAGAGCAGAGAGGGAAAGAGAACCTCCCTTGACCTGCTGGCCACACTTTTTGCACTCCAGAGACCAGTGGTTTTCTTGGCCTTGCTAGGACATGGTGAACTTCTGTTTCACTTTGATACCACCACTGTCTGCATTTTCCCCCTCAGTTACTATATGGCCTTTAAAGGTCCATTCCCACTCAAACCACTCTGATTCTCTGTATTGATCTGAGTGTATTCTTGTACACCAAAAAAACCGTGAAACTTCATTTCTTCCCTTGTTCTGCCCATTGTGAATTTCTAGGCTCACTGGTGTGCCTAATATCAGGCAAATAAAGAGGAGAAAGCACATCTCATACTCAGCTCTGGAGACAAAGAGCACCAAGACAGCCAGTTTTAAGACATACCAGAAGCATTCACCTCATCATCTCCTAATTTGCTCATTCCTTCTCATTCTATACATTGTTTTAAATAACCTCTCTTCATTTCTTGTCTGAGCTTCCCAACTGAGTATCAATCTCTGGCTTGAAACTCTGCTAGAAAACAGAATATTGTGACAGAAATGTGGACTATTTAGAAGCAATTAATGCCCAAACCAGTGGGAATCATTCCTAAGCCAGAGCAATTACACAGTGGTCCCAGAAGCAGGTGCTGAAAAACCTCGTTTTTAACTCACCCAACTCCCTCAAAGGGCTGATTACACTCAAAACAAAACCGAAAAGAGCAAACACCATCAGACAAGAGCCCTTCTGGGTTTAGACTCAACCACTTCGTTTACACCTTGCTAACTACTACAGAGAGAGATTTAAACAAGTGAACAGCAGACAGAAGGCACTGCACCAACACCCAAGCCTCTTAAAACAGCAATAAGCTCCAGAGCTTATTCATCCAGCCTTTGGAGCTCTTCTCTCTGGTTTGATTCTGCCTGTAGCACTCTCCTATTGATTTGAAGGGTCTCAAAGCATAAATTTGTGATGACAGAAAATTTATATAGTTCCCCAATGCTGATTTTTGTCCCTTTTCCTCAGAATTTCTGGATATCGGCAGTCGATACTGTTCTAAATTCCCCTCAATGACCAGCTAAGTAGGGCCTCTTGTGACAGAACAAAAGGCGATGTCTTTAAGTAAAAGAGGGAGATTAAGACCCGAGAGAAGTGTTTGACATTGAGGGTGGTGAGACCCTGGCCCAGGTTGCCCAGAGAGGTAGAAGCTGCCCCACCCTGGATCCATTCCAGCAACCTGCTCTAGTTGCAGATGTCCCTGTTGACTGCAGGGGGTTGGACTAAATGAGCTTTAAAGGTCCCTTCCCACCCAAACCAGTCTGGGATTCTATGATGTTCCAGCTATGTTGGTGGGGAAGTTAAGGGATTAGTTAAGAACAGAATTTTCCCTTTCTGGCTTCCAAATTTACATGGCTCAGAATTGACTGAAGACGACTTTACAGCAAACAAGAAGGAAGCATTGTCTAGATGTAGCAGGGACAAACAAGACACCAGCAGATCTACAAAGGGCTATTATAAGGCATAAAAAAACCAATCAGCAGCTCATTCCAGCCAATGCTCAGCTACCCAGCAACACATCAGAACTTAACACATGGTGCATAGGACAATCATAAAAGCACAGAACCGTTTGGGTTGGAAGAGACCTGAAAAATCAGCTAGTTCCAAACCCTCCCTGCCATGGGCAGGATGATCTTCAACTAGAACACATTGCTTAAGGGCCCAACCAATATGACTTTGAACACTTCCAGGCTTGGAGCCTTCACAAGTTCTCTGGGTAACCTGTTCCTGTGCCTCATTCTCCCCCAACACAGGGAGGAATTTCTTCCTAATGCCCTTGTGTTAATGTAAAGCTGCAGCAGTCATGTTAAAAGAGAAAAGAAACTACCCATAACAAAATATAAACAGTAGATGAAATAACTCAACTGACCAAATTATAGTTATTTTTTTTAAAAGCTATAAACAAAAAAAAGATGTGAATGATAATTACACAGAAGCACACAAAATCCTAACTCAGGTTTAGCTTTATCTAAGGAGTTTCTATAGCAAATGTTTTTAACATTTTAGATTTGGAGACAGGATCTTAACATCCAATGCTGCATTTACAGTTTACTTTTCATATAGTCAACCACAGATTACTTTAAAGCAATGCAAATAACATTTTAAAAAGAACAAATATAAACCATGTACAAACTCCAAACATTACCTGTAGTGATGTGATGAATGATGCAAGTGATTACACTGCTTACTCACAATATTCTTCATAGCTGAGCTTTAAAAATCAGAATATACAGATAATAATTTTAATCTTCCACGGGGAGACCAACCAGGGATCCCACAGAACAGTTTCTCAGCACCATCGGCAGGGCTCAGACACGAGGGGATTCCATGCACTGTGTCAGTACAAGGTATTTCTAACCAGACAGCTGACAGCTTTATTCACAGAAAGGCATCACCAAAACTCCTCAGCTAAGACTGTATCACTTCATCAAAACGTAACAGCTTCTTCTAGTATAAAGAGAGCAAAATCAGACCCTTACAGGCATCATCACATCCATTTTTATAGCCGACAGTTATTTTTGTATCCTAAAAGTATCAGTCAGCCCAACGGCTAGGGTTTGGTTGGGGTTTTTTTTGCTGCTGTTTGTTTACTCTGCAAAGATTTCTCTGCAATATATTTAGTGTTGTGATGAGATCCTTCAATATTCCACCTGAGAAACATTCCCTCCCATATTTAGTTCTCCAAACAGACCTCAAACCCTCACCATACAAGCAGTGCACACGAGAGTGGAGCAGTGGGGAAACCAACGAGTTTAAAACATTTAGTTTTGGGTTTCAAGCTTGAATAAGTTTCCTCCAATAGTTTGAAAGGGAGAGATTTTACACAACTTTATATATATTACACACACAACTAACTCATCCTTCTGAGAAAACAAAGGGAAAAGCATCTTTGTAGTCTTAAAAACTTTTAATATTACATTTGCTTAACCAATATTCAGAGTCACTTTGTTGCCATGATAAAAGTTCATTTCAAAAGACCTGTGCCATGAAAATGAGTTCCAGACCAAACCTTCCTTTGTGAAGCCTCCACCCAGGGGACAACCTTTGTTTTCACACTTGTAGAGAAGAATTTGAAACAGCTAAAATAAAATTCACCCTGATCTTGAAGTCCTAAACACTTTGTGAAGTTTAGAAGCTACTGCAGTAGCTTCTAACCCATGCCACAGAACAACAAACTAGTTGTCCATGCCACAGCCAAAATCAAAATGCAACAGCTCTCACAGCTAGATCATAACAAGTCCCTAAACAACACACAAATGCTAACTTGCTGTAGAATACTAAAAGTTACACTTTCCACCTTAAGCTGTAATCCCGCTTGACCTTTCTGCCAGCTCGCACGCTCTCAACAGAATTTGTGCTTAGTTGTCAACTCATTCCTTACAGTTTATCCCCAGATGAGGCAGGTCAAAGTAGTATCTCCGTCCTGCACTGCAAAATATTTTGACAAGACAGACAGCTTTCCATCAGTTCTCATCTCTTTGTTGATACTGGACAGCGAATGTTTCGAACAACATTTTCACAGCTCTGTCTCTTCCAGCCACCTGAAGTGAAGCAAAGTTTAACAAGTCCACTGAAAACTTCAGCAGCTCTGCATAAAAGAACAAGCAAGAACCTCATCAAACAAATAAAGCACGTTTTATCTATCGTCTGCTAAAATGCTCCTCTATGGTTGTAAAAATCTAGTCACAAGTCCATGGAGACCAGCGACCATGGGGTTTTGTGGCTGTCTGAACGCTCACGGATCCAATACCTGACGCGGGCAGCAAGCCCCGCAGAACACATCTGACACCTCGTTTCAGAAGTCAGCCTGGGAAGAAGATACAGGAGGAGATCCCTGCTGTTGGCACCCCAGGTCCCAACCCACAGCTTGATCCAACAACTGGGTCTGAAGAACAGGCTCGGCTGACACACTCAGATCAGCTACAAACATCAGGAAGCTTTCCAGAGGAAACGACCAGACGCGGGATTTCTGAGCACAACCAAGGCCTCTCGTCTCCCTTCCCCTGCCCATGGCAGCCCCTTCACCCAGAGAAGGGCGAAGCCCCCACGCTGACCGCTCGGCCCGGCATGAGCGGCACCGCCACCCTCGGCGCACTCCCGCCGCGGGGATCCCGCTGAGAGCGAGCAGGCGCGGGTACAACAGGGCGGCTTCGCCTCTCTTCCCTTTTCTTTCCCCTTCCCCTGAGGGCCGCCGCTGAGGTGANGAAGCCCCATCCCCACCGCTGAGCCCGCCGCCGTCGCTCCTTCCCCATCAGCCACTAGCACGGAATGATCCTCCGCTCCCAGCCGGGCTGTCCCCCTGGCCGGCTTCGTCGCTCCCCCATTGGCTTTCACCTCCCCTTGCCCGCCCCATTGGCTCCGGCCTGGCGTTTGAGCGCTGCGGTTGGTGGAGAAGGACGTAAATCAGGCCGGAGCCCCCAGGAGCGCCCGCCTCCGCAGTTATCAGGTTAGTGTTCGCCGCGGTGCTGGGGCTCGGGATTCCGAGCGGAGCTGGTTGAGCCCTCAAAGTGCCTCACCGAGCGCGCTGGCTTTGGGGGGGTCTCCATCGGTGGTGTCACTGCGACCAGCGGAGCCGGCGACAGCGAGCGACTCCCGTCAGCCACGGACATGGACATGAAGAAAAGGGTCCACTTAGAGCTGCGGAACAGGACGCCCTCAGATGTAAGCAATGCCCCCCAAATATTAATAATTAATAATAATAATAATAAAAAATCCATCGTATCGTTATTTTATTTATATTTTATTTTTGGGGGGATGCATCCCAACCCCAGCGGGCTCGGAGAAAGGGGGAAAGCGGTGGTGACGGCGGGGCCGGTGCTGCCCTTGAGGTGCCTACCTGTGTGTGGGGTAGTGTGGGGCTGTGCACCCCAGTTTGAGGGGAGCCCCGAAGGCGCAAGCGTTACTGGGGGGAACCGGAGGCTGGCTCCCGACTCTGTCGGTGTGCGATGCCTTGGAGAGGGGAGTGTGCGTGTGTGTGGGGGGGTGCTCGCCGGGCATTAAATACAAATAAGTTGGTTGCTCCTGTCTTGGCGTGTTTAGTTGGCAAATATTTGTGCTGGGTGCTGGGCAGGGAGAGGCAGACAGGGACTGAGAGGGAGTTGGAAATGGTTTAGTTTGAAGTGCGTCTTCATTTCTTTGCAGTGATCAGGCAAGAGACTGGGGAGCCATATTTGTAACTTTGTAGTCCTCATGAACGCGCCCTTTCTCTCTCTCTCTCTCTCTCTCTCTCTCTCCTCTCTCTCCAGATGCTGAGAAGATAAAAAGAATTTTTAAAGCGATGGTTAGCGGTTTNCATTCCCCTCTCCCTTCCCCTCCTTCCCCCGGGGCCGGACTTCAGGTTGTTGTTCCGCGTCGCGCAGAATAAACGAGAGAGAGAGAGAGAAAACTNAAAAAAAACGCAAAGGACAGCAGAGGGGGAAAAAAAAAAAACAAAGACAAACAAAAACCCAACCGACAACGCCCCAAAGGGAGGCGGTGGGCCCCGGGGCGGGGGGGGGGTTGTGCCTAAAGGCAGGCGGGTCCCCGAGTCCGCTCCGGCGGGGCTCAAACTCCGAGAGCAGGGGGGAGGCTGAGGGCAAGCGGCGGGGAAGCCCCTTCCCCTCCCTGCCCCGGTGGGGGCCCCTGCTGCCGCCACCGAGCCCTTGCATAATGGCCGGGGAGGGCGAGGTGTGCCCCGGCCCCGCCACCGCGGAACGGGAAGGGGAAACAGTGGGGGGAACGTACCTCTCCGGGGGGAGGGCGGAGGCACGGCGGCGGGACGCGGCCCCGCGGCTTTTCGGTGGCCTGAGCGCTGTGTCCGAGGGACAAAAGGCGGGGGCAGGTCGATGGAACCTGCTCTTTAAAGTTTAAAAACTCCTGGGCGGTGGAGGAGGAGGAGGATGGCGGCGGGCTGGTGGCGGTGATGATGATGGTGCTAGGGGGAGGAGGAGGGCTCCGGCCACCGCGGCGCACGGCGGCTGCTCGGCCCCGCGCGGCCCGCGGGGGGCTCATTGTTCAGGCGCGGGGGCACGATGAGGCGAGCGGGGCCGGTCACCCAGCACCCCCATCCTCTTCCACATCCCACCCCTGGCTCCACCAGGGCCGCTCCCGGCCGCGCTCTGGCAGCGCCACACCGCAAGTAGGACGCGGCGCCATGTTTTTTTTCTTCCCCTTCCTCCCCCTTCCCTTTTCGCCTCTCCGCCTCCTCCTCCTCTTCCTCAGCTGCGAGCGGGGGGAACAGCCCGGCCGCGGGACGCCCCACCAGGGACCTTCAGCGCTGGGCTGTGAGGGGAGTCTCGCCGCCTCTACCCCGCTCTTCCCGCCCGCCCCGCCGCCACCGGTGCGGGGCGGGGGTAGCGGCGGTGTGTGGAAGTGCGACATGAGGCGTTGGCGGAGGGGGGGCCCTTCCCGCCAGCACTGCGGCGGGGGCCGGGCGGCGGTGGCGGTGCTGTGGTGGCAGTGGCGGCGGTGGCGCGCCCGGGCGCCCTCTCCGACATGACTGCCAGCCGCCGGGGCTGCCATTTTGTCGCCGTCGCCACCGAGCGCGGGGCGGGAGGAGGCTTAGTGACGACCAGAGCGCGCCTCGCCAGGAGGGTAAAGAGGCACCGTCCTCCGCCCCCAGCCCCTTATTCTTTTAGTTATTGTGATTATTTAATCCCGCGGGTGCTGCCGTGCGGAGGGGGAGGGAGGCCTCCTTCCCGCCCAGGCGCGGGGACCGAGCCCGTACCTGCCCTGCCCGCCCCGCCCCGGTAACGCCCGCCCGGGCGGGAACGGGGCTGGGGGTGCCCCTGCAGCCTCCCCAGGGCGGGGAGGCTTCTTCCTGGATAGGGCCTTGCGGAAAAGTGGGGCTCTGCTTTTAAGACTCGTTTTCTTTTTCTAAAATTTCCTTTTTTCTTTTTTTTTTTTCCCTTCCCCCCCCGAATTTGGTTGGGTTTGTCCATCGCCCCTACTGCTGGGGGGGAGCTTATTCACCGTTTAAAACACGGAATTACAGTGTAAAGACTTGACTCGAGGCGTTTGTTAGGCACAAACGTGACATTTTCCCTCCTCCTCGCCTGGATTTTATTCGGGTTTTGCTGTGTACTGACTTACCCCAAGGAAAGTTGAGCGAGCTGTGCTCTGGTGGGGGTTCGCTGTTCCTCAGCGTTCAGTTGGTTGTGAAATAAGGCTTCTTCAACCTGTCACTTCTTCTTTTTCCCTGCTGACCTTTAACTCTGTCAGTGAGAGATGCCTATCAGCTCTCCCAAAGTAGGGATAGTGATGATAAGCTGTGTTACAAAGCCAAATCTTTCAGGTTTCGTACCAAGAAAGGCAGAGATTCCATTTGGGAACACTGCTCTGTTTTGTAAAGCCATTGATTACAGATGTGTGCATGTGCTTTTGCATCCTGGAGGATTAGGGGTACAGTTTGAAGTCTCTAAAATACCTATTTGAATAAAATTTGGCTAAACACAGCAAGTGCTTTAGCTAAAATACTCAGAGTTGGAATTTGGAGGTGATTCTGAAGCTGTTGCCATTTATTTGTGGCTCTTTACTCAGTCTTTGGGCAGCAGTGGGATAGTTCTGTTACTTGGTTAATCACTGCTTTGATAGTATATCTCTGTTTTCTGTGGGGCAAACAACGTTCAAACTTCAGAATGTCAGGGAGAGAAATCTTGATGCAAATAACCTTAAATATACTTGGTTTGGAGTTTCTGCCCAATACATGCTGAAGTTTTGTGGTACATCTATTTCCTCTTATCAGAGCTTCCAGGATCAAAACTCTTTGTAAATCAAAGTTAGATAGAAGGATGCTGATAAGGTGGTGTGGTTCTTTCTGAGCCTGTATGAACACTTTGAACTGGCTAACACTGTTCTTGTGTAAGAATACTCTGTGCTGCTGTATGGCTGAGCTGGTTGCTTCCAGCTGTTCAGACAGCACTGTGTCGACTAATAAAATGTAGCAGAAATGCCCTAAAGTAGAGTGTGTGGGAGCTATTTCTTCCTTCCCCCCCCCCCCCAGATTTTTTTTTTTTTAAATTGTTTTAATTCTTCCCTTTCATACTAATTCAGTGTTGATGAGAGGTCTGTGGTTTTGGTGCTTGAAACTTGGGCTTTTTTTTTTTTTTATTTCCCCCTGTGCTCACAGAGAGTGTTGAGCTTGTGCATCTGCTTTCTACCCACATCTTTCCATCCCATAATTACATTTCATGGTCACTTTCTGTAGTGCACTTGCTGCAGCCTTTGTCACTTACCCCATCGACTTGTTTGTTTGCTTTCTGATTAACTGCCTGCTAGAAATGGGCCCAGGTATGATTATTTTAGGTGAGTTTCCTCCAGAACCATCAGCTGGTCATGATGTAACTGCTGACTGATGTAACTGGTGCATGTTTCCGGCTGTTCTTGTTCATTCTCATCGTAAGCTCATGAGTAAAATGCAAAAGGCTGTGACACAGGTTAAGTGCTGAGGCTGTTAGCTGTGTGGCACAGAGGTAGGTTTGTGAAATTGGGCACAAAACTCCTCGTTTCTGTTTTACAGCTACCACACTGCTTCATTTAATCTGAGGATTTAGTGCTTTGTCAGTTCAAAATCAGGGCAGTGAAAAAAATACCCACTGTAAAATAATTTCTTGTGCTGCTTCTTGCTCAGTTGCACTTCAAAAGTTATTCGTCAGTCTGATTTGCTTTTGTTTTTCTGTAGATTTCAACACTGAAGGGAAGTACAGTGCAAAAATCTACCCAAAGTGTTCTTTGAAAGAACATAAATAAAAAGATTTCCCCCCCCCTCCTTCTCTCCCAAGCTGGTTCCCTGTTGTGATGCTTGGAAGAACGGTAAATAGTTTAAAGTGACAGACATAATTTCAAAAACCTTCACTTAAAGTATTTTGGTATTGTGTATGGGTCCAAGCTATATCTTTTTTGGCTTTCCCCAGGCTGAACAAGCTCAGAATAAATTGGAAAGGTTGGAAGCAAAGTGGGATATGATTGTGTCTGGGGAGCCATGAGATCAGCACGTACAAACTCCATGTGGCATTTGCAGATTATCCTGGATTTTTGCAGGCTTGTATCACTTAACCACTTCTGTGGCTGACAGCAGGGTGGGAATGTGCATAGATGTACCCAAAAATTTACTGAGTTTGTTTAACAGCTGCTTTTCAAGGCTCAGAATTCCCAGCTGCAAAGCTCTAAAAGTCAGTGTCCTGTTTGGGTGATGGATGGATCCTTATCTCAGAGAGGCTGCAGCCCACAAACATCAGGCTAGAGGATGGTGTGATGTGNTGTGTGTGTTGGTTTTTTTTTCCCCATTTCCTTCATTCTGTGGATGATTCTTCCCCATCCTCCTGTAAAGATACAGAAGGTGATGAGCTGGAGAAGGTTGAAATGGAGAACAGGACCTATGGAANTACAGTTTCAGAGCTGACTTTGGAAACATTTGATTGGTTCTCTTAACCTAGATCAAGTTTTAAGCATACAAAACTAGCTATGAATTTAGAGTTGAAACCCACCAGTATATGGATCCCAAACTGGTTGCCTAATTGTCCCATTTTTCTCTGATGTTGCTAGAAAATAGCAAATTTTTTAATGTCTTTTTTTTTTTACCCTCAGCTCTTGAGAATTCCCTATCAAACATGTAAAGTACAGTCCAAATTACATCATTTTCTGTACAATTCAGGTGTGTGTCCAAACCCTGGCTTGATAAAAACACATTAAGAGAAATATCTGGGCTTTCCTTGATGTAAATGCCTTGGTAGCCCATCAAGAAAGACATCTCTTGAAGAAACAGAGTTCTTGCCTGCCTGTGAAATGAATAAAGTTGTTGAAACAAGGGAGAAGGGAAAAAAAAAAAAAGAGAAAACACAGAAGGTTTGTACTAAGAAGCTTTTTTAGGGTTAAGCCTGGTTATTATAATCCATCCTTGCAGCAGGATTTGTGTGTTAAATATCAATAAATAGAATTCTGCCCTAAATGTACACCGAAACTGGAGTGTTTCAAGGTACTTTTTTTTTTGGGGGGGGGGGGGGGGGGGGGGGATTTAAGACTTGTCAAGTAGTTCCTCTTTTGCTGTATTTAAGAGACAGTATTACCTACTTCAGTGATGGATCTGAAATGTAGTTTGAGTGGTGGGACAAGTTTCAGTGGCTGTTTAGATTCACCATCCTGTTAGGTTGACCTTGACTGTTTTGTTTTGTGTGTGTGTGTTGGTTTTTTTTTCCCCATTTCCTTCATTCTGTGGATGATTCTTCCCCATCCTCCTGTAAAGATACAGAAGGTGATGAGCTGGAGAAGGTTGAAATGGAGAACAGGACCTATGGAAATGTGTGGGAGCCACACTTTGAATTTTTTTTTTTTTTTTTTTCCTATTGAATGAATTAAAAGGAAGGAAAAGTTCTGGGAGTCTCCCATCCCAGGAGGCATTCAAAATCAGACTTGATGTGGCCCTGGGGGCAGCTTGACCTAGTTGAGATGCCCCTGCTCACTGCAGGGGGGTTGGATGAGTCATGATGACATTTGAGGGTCCCTTCCAACCTGATGCAGTCTGTGAATGAGTAGTTTTGGTTGCACACCAGAATTCCAGGTGCCTTTGGGTGGGAGCAGAAGTCACCCATGATGCTGGGAAGGGAGGTCCTTTCCTCGCCACCCACCGAGTCCGGTTTGCCGTTGGCGGAGCGCATGATGGCTCTCAACAGTTTTGACTGACAAACAGCTCAGCTCAATGAACCAAACCCTCTGTGTCTGCAGCAGGGTCCAAGTCTCAAGTGGGAATAGAGAGCAGTGATGTTTGTGTTGTGCTTTGGAGTGATGGACACTTCTCAGCTATTTCAGTGACACTGCTGGACTTGTTCTGCATATAATTTTTGCCCTGTCTCCTCTCTTGCTCAGCTTTCCTGCAGACAAAACAGCTACTAAATACATAGTCTGTGTTTTATGACGAGATTGCTAAAATCAGTCCTGAAGCCCTAGTGTCTAAGCATGACCTCTGAAATCATTCCAAAGAGAAGAAAATAAACCTCAGTGCTTTGCCTTGGTGTAAAAGTTGTGCTGCTGGCTTTCAGAGCATTCGTTTGTCCATCCCCTTGGTCCTATCCAATACTTTCCCCTTCAAAACCATCTAAGAAAAAGCTAGGGAAAGCTTATCTTTTGCAAGGGTGATTTGTGTTCTGTAGCAGCTGACATCTTCAGAGGCTGCTTTCTGGATTAAATATGCAGCTCTTGAAATTAGCCTTCATTTAAATGCAGAGTTTTTGTCTTTCTGTGTGGCTCTACATCATCCCTTTGTTGCTGAGGGCACTTTGGAGTTAACGTGCAGCTGAGCAAAGGAAGAGGTGCAGCTAAAGGCTTCATGCTTCTATTACCCAAAGGTTTTCAAATCGAAGGTGTTGATGAAATTTTAACTTCTTACTTCTGGGGTTTTTAGTGAATGAAAAGCATTTTAAATGTGGTATCAGGCACTTGGTTTCTGACTGACACGTGGGGCTGAAGTGGTCCATCAGTCACCCACCCCAGTCAGGATCACAGCAAAGCACTCTACTGTTTGATGATACCATCTGTAGAAAAGAATCCCAGCATAGTGGGAGCTGGAAGTGATCTCTGGACATCATTCAGTCCACCCACCCTGCTAAAGCAGGGGCACTCACAGCAGCTTGCCTGGGATCACCATGGCCAGGGGGATTTGGAGTCTCTCCAGACAAGGGGACCCCACAACCTCTCTGAGCAGCTGGCTTGAGCACTCTCACACCAAAAAAAAACTCCACATCTTCAGATGAAACCTGCTGGGCTCTAGTTCAGTGCCCCTTGTCCTGTTGTTTGGCACCACTGAGAAGAGTCTGGCCCCATCCTATTGCTCCCCATAGGCCCTTCAGCTCTTTCTGAATATTGAGCAGATCCCCTCTCAGAGGAGATCTTAGAAAATCCCCTCACCAGCCCCAGGGCTCTCAGTCTTTCCTCCTCACAGAGATGCTCCAGGCCCCTCAGCATCTTCATAGTCTTCACTGGACTCTCTTGAGTATTTCTCTGTCTCTCTTGATCTGAAGAGCCCAGAACTGGACCCAGTATTCCTGATGTGTCACTTGGGCAGAGGAGAGGGTTAGGAGAACCTCCCTTGACCTGCTGGCTCCACTCCTCTTCATGCACCCCAGGAGACCATTTGCTTTCTTGGCCACAAGGGCCCATTGCTGCCTCATGGTGACCTCGTTGTCCACCAGGTCCTTCTCTGCACAGCTGCTTCCCAGAAGCTCAATCCTCTCACCTGTACTGTTGAAAGGGGATTATTTCTCCCCAGGTGCAGGACCTTACACTTGCCCTTGTTGAACTTTTTGAGGTTCTCTGCCCAACTCCCCAGCCTGTCCAGATCTCACTGAATGGGCACACAGCCTGACAGGGTGTCATCACTCCCTCCAGCTTTGTATCATCAGCAAAGTGGCTGAGGATCCACTCTGTCCCTTCACTGAGGTCATTGATGAAGGTATTGAACAAGGGTGAACCCACAACCGAGCCCTGGGCAACTACCCAGAGAAGCAAACAACATTTCTGTGAATACTAAAAAGCATTTAATGGAAAAAAAATCAATTTAATCTTGTAGCTGAAACAGTGTCTCAAGAAATATTTGGAGTTTTTACTGAGTTTTGCTGCTCGCAGTAGGAAGAAAACCCCCAAACTAACTGTCTGCTGTTGAATGAAACAGCTTTTGGTGTCACTAGAGCTTGGTTGATTTATTAATCAGTGTGGAGCTCATGCATATGGCTCCATTGACCCTTGTAGATGTGTGAATGTGTATTGATGTGACTCATGGGGTTTCCTGGGTGGAGAGGGCGGTGGGTTTTGAGAAAGAATTAACCTACCATTGTATTTCTGGAAGTTTTTTAATGCTGGAGATGCCTCATAATTGGATATAAGATCTAAAATTGCCAAGGCTCTTCACCTTTCTACTTCTGTGCTTCACTTGGACCTTTAGTTCCTCAGCAGAGAGAGCGAAGCGATGTAAAATGAGTTGGAGCCGTATGTGTTACTCTCAGGGTTTATGGCTCTGCTATCTAAAATATTAGAGGGTGAAAAAAGTTGAATTTATTGATAGTGAGCCAGGTTTTTTTTTTTTTTTCCCTAGCTCTGCAAGCAGCCTTAAGCTGTGAACACAGAGCGGCTTTGATTTAAGGGAGAGAAAAAATCCCAACCCCCAACACAGAACAACAACCAAACAAACAAAACAACAGAAGTTTCCTGTCTCTCCTCCCCTTCTCCTTTGGTTAGGGTGGGGATGATCCAGTGTCCCCCATACAGGCAGAGCAGTCAGGGAAGAGGACCATAACTGTGCTCATCCTCCTGGCAGTGAATATGAAGAGAGCCCATCTTGAGAGGTTGCCCATTGATAGGACAAAGGGTAGTAGGATTTGAACATAAGAATTCCCATCTAAAGATGAGGAGGAACTTCCTTAAGGGTGACACAACACTGAAGCAGACTGCCCTGAGAGGTGGTGGAGTCTCAGTCTCTGGAGACATTCAAAACCCACTTGGACATATTCCTGTGTGACCTCCTCTAGGTGACCCTGTCTTGGCAGAGGTGGTTGGACTCAATGTCCAGAGGTCCCTTCCAACCCCCTACCATTCTGTGATTCTGTAGTTCTGTGAAAGGTGGCTTTAAACTGCTCTTTAGCTGCATCCCTTTGAACTTGGGGACAATGATTTAACAATCTACTTAAGGCTGGGCTGTAACAGATGTCCCTGGAGATGTCCATGTGGTCACTAGGTCGATTCTTGGGCTCTAAGCAAATGTCTTCATGCAGTTCCTTGGTTGCACCCTTGCCTGGAGTAAATCCGATTTTCTTCGTCGTGTGATTGTGGGATCAACTAAACTAAATACTGAAGTGCTTGCTAGGATATAGTTTACAAACACAGAGTAAACCTGTAGGAAAACCATGACTTCATGGTCAAAGACAGCAATATTGGGGTATTACTGCTTGGAGTGAAAAAAGTGAAGCACCAATACTGCATCAGTGTGATGCTAGGAGTTCAATTTGGGCTTTTGAACCTTCCTCTGAAACATTAGAAGCTGGAAGAGGGGAGATTTAGACTGGAGAGGAGGAAAAAATTCTTTCCAGTGAGGTTGTGGATGTCCCCTTTTTGGAGATGTTCAAGACCAGGTTGGATGAGGCCTTGAGCAAACTGCTCTAGTAGGAGGTGTCCCTGCCCATGGCAGGGGTGTTGGAACTAGTTGAGTTTCAAGGTCCCTTCCAACCCAAGCCGTTCTATGAAAGTCCTAAAAGGAGGATGGAGCCAGGTGGAGCTCAGTCACTTCTCCCAGGAAACAAGTGATAGGATAAGAAGAAATGGCCTCAAGTTGTACCGGGGCAGAACATAAGAAACAATTTCTTCCCCAAAAGGGTTGTCAAGTCCTGTCCCAGGCTGCCCAGGGCAGTGGTGGAGTCCTCATCCATGGAGATGTGGTGCTGAGGGACATAGTTTAGTGGTGAACTTGGTAGTGTTTGGTTGGGCTTGACAATCTGGATTATTTCTTCCAGCTCAAACAATTCTGGGTTTCCAAAATCACATGTTGGGTTGGTAAAGAAAAAAAAGCCTTTAGTGTAGCCTGCAGCTGGTGACTTTTTTTTCTGCTTTGCTTTTTCCTTGTGAATCTTGGGGTTGGGAGATCCCAGCACTCCTGGACTTCTCCCTCCCTTATTGAATGTCATTGTCTCCATGGCTAGCTCCTTATGCCCAGGCATCTCCCTGGGGCAATGCTGACCTGACCAGGAGGACCAGCCAAGGATTGCCCTGCTGAAGGGGAGCCCCCACTAGCACCCACGTGTGGCACCTGCCTCCCTCCCTCCTCTGTCTGCCCTACCAGAGGTAGATAGAGGCCACAGGTGAGCCTGGGGAGGCTCAACAGCTCTTAAGGTGTCTCTTAGTTGACACACAGCAGCCCAGAAGCTGCTCTGATTTGGGTCGGAGATCATTTTGTGATCTTTGTTAGCCCAAGGTGTTGAAGAGCCTTGTTCAAGTGGAGTTGTTTTTTGGCCTAGTCACATTCCAGATAGTATCTAAAATGGAAATTCATGCAACAGAGGAAGCTTGTAACGTGAGTATGGAGAGCTTTAGATCCTTGCCATCAGGGAGTTAAGGATGAACAATGGGCTTCTGCAAGACTTGGGTGTCATCTTGAGCCTTTGAACCCATGCCTTCCTCAACAAATCAGGACCTGGTGACCATGGAAGGTTGGCTTCTCTTAAGCTTTGCTGCACAAATCAAGTGAAATAGAAACATAAGGAGAAGGATTTCTGCTCGTGGGCCCCCAGATCTGCACAAATGCAGGTCTAGAATAGAGTACAAGAATTAGGAGGGCACAGCTCTTGGCTGTCTGGTTGCAGTAGATCCCAGTGGTCATGTTTTACTGTGGAGTGATGCAAGACTTTGCATGGACTCTGCAGGCTTTGGAGACAAAAAATCTCCCCCGAGACAGAAATCCAAGTGTCTCAAAGTGTTTGTGTGTGTAAGAAAGGATAAATCTCTCTCTGCTTTCAGAAGTAGTTTGGACTTTGCTTCTACTTGCCACTACAAGCTTCTCTTGCTCTCCTCTCCCTTCTCTCCTCAGCTCTGTCCTCCTCCAGGTGACTTAAGAGGTGTGAAGGACTCACATCAGTGCTCTAGAGTGCCCAGCACAAGGACATGGAACTGTTAGAGAGGGTCCAGAGGAGACCACAAAGATGATCAGAGGGCTGGAGCGCTTCCTCTATGGGGACAGGCTGCAAGAATTAGGCTGTTCAGCCTGGAAAAAAGAAGACTCCAAGGAGACCTTAGAGCAGCCTTCCAGTATTTGAAGTGGGCTACAGGAGAATCATAGAATGGCTTAGGTTGGAAGGGACCTTAGAGATCATCTAATCCAACTGCCCCTGCTATGGGCAGGGATGCCTCTCAAGTAGACCAAGTTGCTCAAGGCCTCGTCCAACCTGGCCCTGAACACCCCCAGCGGGGGAGGCATCCACAACCTCTCTGGGCAGCCTATTCTAGAGTCTCACTACCCTCATACTGAAGAACTTCTTCCCAAGATCCAATCTAAACCTACTCTCCCTCAGATTCAAACCTTTCCCTCTCGTCCTATCCCTAGACACCCTTATGAAAAGTCCTTCTGCAGCCTTATCCTGTAGGCTCCCTTCAGGTACTGGAAGGCAGCTGGGGAGGGATTTGTTACAAAGGCATGAAGTGACAGCACAAGGGGTGATGGCTTCAAGCTGGAAGAATCTTGACTGAGATTTTGCATTAGGAAGAAATTCCTCCCCACGAGGGTAGTGAGGCACTGGAATTGGTTGCTTAGAGACCTCGTGGAGACTCCAAGCCTAAAAGTGTTGAAAGACAGGTTGGATGAAGCCTTGAGCAACCTGGTCTAGTGGAAGGTGTCCTTGACCGTGACAGGGGGTTGGAACTAGATGACTTTTAAGATGCCTTCCAACCCAAACCATTCTGTGTGTCTCTGATTTGGCAGGGAGCAGTGCACGACAGAGTTAACTCTCTCATCTCTACCTGCTTTTGTTGATTGAAATGCCACATAGTGGGACATTGCTGTCCTGGGGGTACCATATGCAGCTTCAAAAGCATCTGCTCTGTTGTGCTGAAAGTGAGCTGTTTGAGTCTCACCTGCTTTTGAAGGCAGCAGAATGATGTTGGTACTTGTAAATTTGCCATTTCTCTTCACAACTGTGTCCTCCTTTCACTTCCTTAAGCCTTCAATTACAGACTAGCATTGGGGAGCTTAGTCCCAAGTTCCTGGACCTCCCAGCTCACGGTCTTCAGGCTTTTGGAGGTGGAAACTTTGCCTTTTTGTTTTTGCCTATTACAAGGGAAATGTCAATTAAATTAATTCTTAGGTTGAAGGTTGAACTTGATGATCTTAAAGGTCTCTTCCAACCAAAACAGTTCTCTGGTTCTATGAAAGGTCAAGGTGGCAATGTGTGTCTCAATATTTGTCTGAATGTTATTATACTCTATTGATTGTGTTGATGACTCCAGAGCATGGTCAAGGGAGGTAGGAGAAGGTCTGCCAGGTCCTCTGCATAGCCAGTGAGTCACTTGTGGTGGCTCCCCTGAAGGCTGCCAGTGAGACATGGCTGCTTGTCCTTACCCTGGGAAGAGGCTGGATCTCACAGGAGCCCCCGTGGCTATATTAAGGCTGCTGTAGATGCATTGGGAATGTAGCTTCATGTTGTAACCATCCTAGGAAGCAGATAAGGGTCCCTCATTATCAAGCAGGCAACAATGTAGAATGTGATGTCATGAAAGCCATGAAGAGCTAAAGGAGATGCTGTAGTCTACAGCAAGCAGTGTAGCAGCACAGATGTGATGTCATGTGCTGAAAGTGGCCAGGACTACCAGAAATAGAAACTGGAATGACCTCAAGAACAAGTCCAAGGCTTGTGGTCCAAACAGTGTATTGGAGAGCACAAAATCATAGCATCACAGAATGCATCAAGTGGGAAGGGACTGCCAAAGGTCATCTTGTCCAACCACCCTGCAGTCAGCAGGGACATCTCCAAGTAGAGCAGGTTGATCAAAGCCCCATCAAATTTGACCTTGAATGTTTCCAGGAATGGGGCCTCAACCATATCCCTGGGTAACCTGTTCCAGTATTGCATCACTCTCATTGTGAAGAACTTCCTCCTTATGTCCAGCCTAAACTTCCCCTGCTCCAGTTTTTAACCATTGCTCCTTGTCCTGTCACCACAGGCCCTTCTAAACTGTCCCTCCCCAGTCTTCCTGTGGGTCCCCCTTCAGATGTTGAAATGAAGCTGTAAGGTCTCCCTGGAACCTTCTCTAGGCTGAACATCCCAAACTCTGGCAGCCTGTCCTTGTTGGAGAGATGCTTCAGCTCTTTGATCACCTTCATGTCCCAGTCTCAGATCACAGAATCATTTCAGTTGGATAAGCCCTTTAAGTTCATGGAGTCCAACCATTCTCTGACTCTACCCAGTCAGGTGCTAAACCATGTCCCTCAGCACCACATCTCTGCCTCTTTTAAAATATGACATGGGACTGCTGCAGTGTGAGGGCTGAGAGCAGCAAACCACAAGAGCAGCACTGAAGCAGAAGATGTGGACAACCAGGAAGCACCTGCTCGAGCAGATGGCACCCGCTCAACAGGGGGAGAGAGACAGTAGAGCCCCAGGCCACCCTGAGAATGCAGAAGACACAGGCTGGGCCAGGAATGCTTGGCAGTTGAAGCACTGTGATGTGCAATATGCCAACCCAAGCCACCTGATAGGGCTTTATCACAAATCCCATCAAAGATGTGTCTGTGTCCTGGAGGAACCAACCTAGCCACCTGCATGTTAGATCTTCTGCTAGATGTTCACCTAGGGGTGCTGCCTTAGCTGTTTGGGTCAGGGCTGTGCTGGTGTTGCTGGTGGATGGGTACCTGGGGCATGTTGCTTTGCTGCTGCTTCTCACTAGGTAGCAGTTTTGGGGGAAGATAAGTACAGGTCATGGGGTTTGTCTTGTTCATTAGTTCCTACTCCAGTTAGTGCTTGGATTGCTTATACAGCATGGCCCAGGCAGTGATAAGATTAACAACAGACAATTTCTGCAGGTTGTGTTGTCTTCTGGAAGAAGCTGGATTTAGATTAGGTGTTAGGAAGAAACTTCCCTGTGAGGGTGGAGAGACACTGATAAAGGTTTCCCGGAGCAGTTTTGGAGGCTCCAAGCCTGAAGGTGTTCAAGGCTAGATTGGATGGGGCCTTGTGCAGGCTGGTCTAGCAGGAGGTGTCCATGACCATGGCAGGGGGTTGGAACTAGATGATCTTTAAGGTCTCCTCCAACCTAAGCTGTCCTGTGATTGGGAGGCTGGCTGAAGTTGGCATTGGGCTGGTTTTAGATAGTGGCAAGCTGATTTTGGTGGCATTGACCTGGCTTTAGACAGTGGTGAGCTTTTTCAGGTGGTATTGAGCTTGATTTAGGTGGCGGTGAGCTGTTTAAAGTGATGTTGAGCTTGGTTTAGGTGGTAATGAGCTATTTCAGGTGGTATTGAGCTGCTCCTTTGTATGAGGGATTTCATCCTTTTGCTTCTTAGGTCTTGGATCATCTTCATTTTGACTTGAATCTTGTTCTGAGGAGTCAGGTTCTTGCCGAAGCAATTGAGCTTTTGATCACATAAGCACCAAAATTGCTCATTCTTTTGCTGTCTCCCAAACGAGCTCTTCAATTTGGCCATTTCCAAACCTGGCTAGTTTGATTCTGTGGAGTTGTTTTGGCTGTACCTCTGCTCAGTGTCTTGGTACTGGGCACAGCAAGAGAGTGTTTCAGTTCTCTCTCATTTTTTTCTGCCAAGCAGAGAGGAAGCAGAAATCTTGCCCTAAAAAGAGCAAGCTAAGAGTGGAAGCCAGTTGGATCTTCTGCCACCATATTAAAAGATTTTCTCCAGCATCCATTGCTGTTTCCAGCTCTGTTAAATCCCTTTTCTACTCCCTAGGCAGCTTTGTCCAGTTCTTCCTTTGCCTTCTCACCTGTGCCCCTATACTAAGCATTGGTGAGGCCGCATCTCAAATCCTGGGTTCCGTTTTGGGTCTCTCACTCCAAGAAGGATATTGAGGATCGGGAGCAAGCCCAGAGAAGGGCAACAAAGCCAGTGAAGGGTCTGGAGAACAGGGCTGGTAAGGAGTACCTGAAGAAACTGGGGTTGTTCAGCCTGCAGAAAAGGATGCTGAGAGGAGACCTTCTGGCGCTCTGCAGCTCCACGAAAGGAGGTTGGAGCCAGGTGGGGGTTGATCTCTCCCTGATGTCATGTGAAAGAATGAGAGGAAATGGTCTGAAACTGTGCCAGGGGAGGTGTAGGTTGGAGATTAGGAACAATTTCTTTCCTGCAAAAACCACTCGGTCAGGCATTGGAACAGGCTGCCCAGGGAGGTGGTGGAGTCTCCATCCCTGGAAGCATTCAAGAAAGATGTGGGTGTGGCACTTGGGGATGTCGTTCAAAGGCCATGGTGGTGTCGGGTCGAAGGTTGGACTCAAGGATCTTGGAGCTCTTCCAACTGAAAGAATTCTGTGATTTCATCCTGCCCTTGAAGAGGATGGTGGATGTCTCACCTCCTGGGGTGAGGGCAGATGCTATTCCTGTCTCTTGGTGAAGTTTAGGTGTTGCTTCTCTCTGTGCCTTTGCTCTGCTGCGCAGGTCAGAGCCAGAACTCCCTCCAAACCCTGATGCCTGTTACAGCCACAAGCATTTTCCCTCCCTCAACTCCTCCTGCCTTGCTTCACCTTTGAACTGCTGGAGCGGGTCTAGAGCTCCAGGGAGTGGGAGCATCTCTGCTGTGGGGACTGGCAGAGAGTTGGGGCTGTTGAGCCTGGAGAAAAGAAGGCTCCAGGGAGACCTTAGAGAGCAGCCTTTTAGTATTTGAAAGGGGCTACAGGACTGCTGAGGAGGGAGGTTTTTCTAAGGGCTTGTGATAGGACAAGCTGGAAGAGGGGAGATTTAGGCTGGAGATGAGGAAGAAATTCTTTCCAGTGAGGATGGTGAGACACTGGAACAGGTTGCCCAACGAGGTTGTGGATGCTCCCTGCCTGGAAGTGTTCAAGGCCAGGTTGGATGAGGCTCTGAGCAGCCTGGTCCAGTGGCAGGTGTCCCAGCCCATGGCAGGAGGGATTGGAACTAGAAGATCTTTAAGGTCCCTTCTCTGAACCTGTAAATGCTACATGAGCTCTTCCAAACTTCCTTTCCAAAGAGAAGACAAACCCAGACCTTGATGCTCTTCACAAGCATGGACCTTCCCCTATACAGACATCAGCCCCTCCCTGCACCAAAATGTTGTCTGTAGGTGGGTGCTGGGATGAGCCACCTCACTGGTCCAGGGAGATAACAGAGTGGGCAGGGGCATTGTGTGCTGCTGAGTGAGGACAGAGATAGCAAGAAGGCAGCTGCTGGAATGGTGGGTGTGGAGGGGACCTTCTTTATTTGTCTTTTTTTTTGGGTCTTTTTGTTTTTGGCGGGAGCCTGTGTGAAGCAGATGACTAAGGAAACTTTGTTTGTCTTCAAAATAATCTCACCTGGAAGATCCTGATACTTACAGACTGGTAGTGGAAGTAAGAAGATAGGCATCATAGAAAGGTTTGGGTTGGAAGAGACCTTAAAGATCATCCTGTTCCAACATGTTTGCCTTTAAAAGGGCTTTTTGCTGTCCCAATTTCAAAGCAAAAAAGGTTTTGTTGGTTTTTTTTTTAATATAGTTTATTTTGGGAATTCAGTGTTGGGTTTTATTTTCCCAGTGGAATAGATGTATGTAGGATCAGAGCTTTTGACTTGATCTTTGGTTTCTTCTAACTGGCCTAAAATTCTTCTGGAGAACTTCTAGTGTAGTCATTCCCTATCCTAATTTTTCTAGGAAAATTGTAGAGCCTTGGAAAATCTTATTTCCTGTCTAACCCTGATCCTCCTACTCTCAATGAATCACTTGTCCTCCTGTGTTGCTTTGGGCTGACTTCCCTCTTGACTTCTGTGCCTGGGATTTAATTAGAAATCTTGGGATGGTTTACTGGGAGCTGTAAAAACAAAACAAAACAAAACCCACCAAAAGCCCAAACAAAAGAACCCCTACTACATGGGATTAAAGAAAATTAAATCAGAAAATGAAATATTTGCATATTAACTGTCCTCTGTGTGAACTGAAGTGTTGCATCATCTCTGCATCTTTGCAAGCTGGTTTGATCCCCTCCTCAGCTTAAAGAATCACCTCTGTTCTTTCCAAACCTATGGAGGAACATCAAATGCAGGATGGGAGCTGCAGAATTTCAATTTTTGTGGTTGTTTTGTAGATGCAAAATAACCCCATGGGTCCCCAAATGTCAGGATGTTCCCCAAATGGGTGAGTCTTTCCTCTGGACTCCCAGCCTGTGGTAGCTGAGCTTTCCCAGAGCCCCCTAGAACTCATTTTCTGAGGAACTCCTCTTCAAAAGAACTTGAATCCCTTAAGACTGCCCTGGTTTTGGGACAAAAAGCAGCCCTTTTAGTCAGGGTGAGATTTGTTTGGAGGCTTTTTTTGTATGGTTGCTGTTGTTGAAGGTAGCACCCATAGGGTGCCCAGCTTTGGGTGGCAGGCAGATCCTCTGCTGCCCAGGCCCATGGGGACATTATCTTCAAGCCTCCCTGCTGCAGAAGGGCAAGGAAGATAAGGCTTCACTCACTAAACCTCCCCTCCCAGCATCATTTCATGGAGTCATAGCATGGTTTGAGTTAGAAGGGACCTTAAAGATCATCCAGTTCCAACCCCCTGCCATGGGCAGGGACACCTTCCAGTAGCCCAGGTTGCTCAAGACCTCATCCAGCTTGGCCTTGAACACCTCCAGGGAGGGGGCATCCACAACCTCCCTGGGCAACTTGTGCCAGAGTCTCACCACTCACTGGAAAGAACTTCTTCCTAACATCCAGTCTCTTGTCATTTCCCACCAAAGCAGTTGCCTCTGAAGATCTTCTCTTAAAATACCCAGCATCAGAAGGTTTATGAGAGTGGAGAACTCCAACAAGACCTGCTTTAGGACCCTCATCCCCTGCTGTGGGTTTCAGAAGTCTGTGAGCAAAGTCTGTCCACTCTTGGAAAGCTCCATCAATTCCTGGAGGCAGGGAGAAGCTGTTTTAGTGGCTGATGATCTGTGGTAATAGCACAGGAGTTTAAAAACAAAGAGATTGGTTTTGTGGTTTTCAGGACATTTATTGCTTGCATTTGGCAAAGACCAGGCTGCTTCTGACAGCCAGCTTGGTTAAGCCAGGATTAATGTTTCTGGGCTGTTTACATGGATTATGGGACAACACAAAGGTGGGAAGTTGAAGCCAAGACAGATATCTGTGTTTCTGAAACTCTTCATAGAATCTTAGAATTGTTTGGGTTGGAAAAAGATTGAGTCCCACTGTCAGCCCAACCCAACACCACTATGGCCACTGAACCATGTCCCAAAGTACCATGTCTACATGTTTCTGAAACACTTCAGGGATGGGGACTCCACCTCCCTGGGCAGCCTGTTCCAATATCTGACCACTCTTGCAGGAAAGAATTTGTTTTTAATCTTCAACCCTTTGCAAAATTTGAGGCCATTTCTTGTTGATCTACCTCCTGATACTAGGGAGAAGAGACCAACCCCCACCTGGCTCCAACCTCCTTTTCAGGGAGGTGTAGAGAGTAATGAGATGTCTCCCTTCTAAACATCCCAGCAAAAGCAGGGATCAGGCACTGAAAATAACCACTCACACTGGTTTGCTGGAATACCTTGATGAGAAGGAATGGACTGAAGCTTGAAGAGGGAAGATTTAGACTGGAGATTGGGAAGCAATTCTTTACAGTGAGGGTGGTAAGACCCTGGAACAGGTTGCCCAGGGAAGTTTTGGATGCCCCCCTGCCTGGAGGTGTTCAAGGCTGGACAAAGCCTTGAGCAGCCTGATGTAGTGGTAGGTGCCCCTACCCATTGGTGGAGGAGGGTTGGAACTAGATGATCTTTAATGTCCTTTCCAACTCAAACCATTCTATGAAATTCTGTCTGATCTGTGCCATCCTTTGCTTCTTGGGTGAAGCTTTGCTCCTCCATGCTGAAGGCCCTAGAGTCACTGTTGTTTGCTTCTCTTCCCAGGTTAAAGAACTGGTTCTTGACAACTGCAGGTCAAACGAAGGCAAAATCGAAGGCCTGACAGATGAGTTTGAAGAGCTGGAATTACTAAGTACAATCAACGTAGGCTTAACCTCAGTTGCAAACTTACCAAAGTTAAACAAACTGAAGAAGGTAAAATCAAATCTCCTCTGCTATAAGGGGCAATAGGGGTATGAGGGAGGGGGTCCTCTCTGCACACTGCTCCCTGTATAAACCAACTGTGTGCCTCAAGAGATGGGTCCAGCTGTTTTTACACTGTGTGGTACATGTTTGCACTACAAACTCAAGGTGTTGCTGTGCCTTTTAGCTCGAGCTGAGCGACAACAGAGTCTCAGGAGGACTGGAAGTGTTGGCAGAGAAGTGTCCGAACCTCACGCATCTAAACCTAAGCGGCAACAAAATAAAAGATCTTGGGACAATAGAACCTCTGGTAAGTGGGTGTGGGGCATGGGGACATCAAAACCCATTTTGTCAGCAGTGCTGTAGAATTGCACACTGATTTGGGTGGAAGGGGACCTTAAGGTTTTTTCTAGTCCAACCCTGCTGCAGTCAACAGGGACACCTGCAACTAGAACAGGCTGCTCAGATCCTCAAACAACCTGACCTGCAATGGTTCTAGGGATGGGGCATCTCCCACCTCTCTGGGCAGCCTGAGTCATGGTTTCACCACCCTCAGTGTGAAACATTTGTTTTTTTTCACCTAGTCTGAACCTCCCTTTTACTTTAAACTGTCATCCCTTGTCCTGTCACATCAAGGCCTGCTCAGAAGTCTGTCCACAGCTTTCTGTTTGGCCCCTTAAATCCACTGAAAGGCCACCAGAAAGTCTCCCTGGAGCCTTTTCTTCTCCAGGCTGAATAACCCCAACTCCCTCAGCCTGGCCTCACAGCCCTCCCAGCATTGCTGTGGCCTCCTTCAGCCCCACTCGAAGTCCATATTTTTGCGATGAGGACTCCAGAGCTGGCCCCAGCACTGCAGGTGAGGTCTCATCAGAGCAGAGGGGGCAGAATCCCCTCCTTCACCCTGCTGCCCACAGTGCTGGGGATCAGCCCAGGTGATGGTTGACTTTTGGGCCTGTGAGGGCACATTGCTAGCTCCTGTTCACCTTGGAGTAGCGGCGTTATAGCTTCGAAAAGACAAAGCCACTTGCAGTGGAGCCTCCGTGTGTGTGCCGTGGGCTCAGCCTGCCCCCGGGCTGTCTCCAGCCCTCCCCCGGGGCTGTGCCTGCAGCCTGGGCAGCTGCTTCCCTCTAGTGGCTGCTGCTCTGGGGAGCACTCCATCCTTCCATGCTGCCCTGGGCTCTGGGTTGGCCTCCCACACAAACTCTGCTTGAGCTTGGTGAGTTTCTCCTGAGGTGCACCGGGTCTGAGATCTCCAGCTGCCACTTCTGCTCAGGGTGCAGCGTGTGCCAGTGGTGGCTGCAGCACCGTGGGCTTCCAGACTGAGCTTGCTCACTGTAGCTGGGTAGAGATCACTGAGCTTGCAACAAATTCCTTCTGCTTTCCATTATTAGACTGGAGACGAGGAAGAAATTCTTTCCAGTGAGAGTTGTGAGACACTGGCACAGGTTGCCCAGGGAGGTTGTGGCTGCTCCCTCCCTGGAGGTGTTCAAGGCCAGGTTGGACGAGGCCTTGAGTGACCTGTGCTAGTGGGAGGTGTCCCAGCCTATGGCAGGGGATTGGAACTAGATGATCCTTGAGGTCCCTTCCAACCTTACCCTTCTATGATTCTATGATACCCCCTCCCTGGAGGTGTTCAAGGCCAGGTTGTATGAGGCCTTTAGATGCCTTGTTTAGGGGAAGATGTCCCTGCCCGTGGCAGGAGGATTGGAACTAGATGATTTTCAGAGTCTTCCAACCCAAACTATTCTGTGAATTAATGAATTCTGCTCACAGTCATTTTACTCTTTATTTCAAGTGCTGACAGCAAGTTTGTCAGGTCTTAGTTCCAAAAAGCCTCCAAGTGCCTGTTCCATGCTGTGTCATAGCTTGTAGTTTGTCAGCTCTTTGCTTCCCAGAAGTGAAGAGTTCCATCTTATCCTTATTCCCCCAAATACTTCCTCTTAAAATGTGTGAAGGAGCAGTTCTCTGAGTCCCTCTCAAACCTGCCCTCCCCCAGCAGAAGGGAGAGCAGAGCAGTTAAACTCTTGTAGCAAACAGAGGAGAGAGGGGATTGTAACTGGTCCCAGTTTCAGCCTAATGGTTTTCTTGATGTCACCATCTCTCCCTTCTGGAGTTTCATGTGTGGAGTAACTTCCTAAGGCTTGCTACAAATCCTCAGCTACTTCTGCTTTTGTTGTTAGTGCTTTGAAGTACTGTGGGCAATGCAGACAACACCTCCTCCTCCAAAATAATAACAATAATAATAAAATAATCTAAATTAAAACCAGGAATTGAATTCTTGTTCAATTTGTGTTTTCATTTTTCCAAATGCTAAGGAGCAATCATTAAATTGTTCAAGATCTCTCTTAGCAAAATTTATTGTGGCCAAAGAATTGTCTGTTCCCTTTGCTTCTCAGCACTGGTGAGGTCCCACCTTGAATGCTGGTTTCAGTTTTGGGCCCCTTGCTACAAGAGGGACACTGAGGGGCTAGAGCAGAGCCAGAGGAGGGCAACAAAGAAGTGTCCAGAGCATAAGGCTCCTAAGGGACAACTGAGGAACTGGAGTTTTTCGTCCTGGAGAAAAGAAGGCTGAGGGGAGCTCTCTCCAACTCCCTGGAAGGAGGTTGTAACCACGTAGGGGTTTGTCTCTTCTTCCAAGAAACAAGTGATAGGAAGAGGAAATGGCTTCAGGTTTCCCCAGAGGAGGCTGAGCTTGGACATGAGGAACAATTTCTTCCTGGAAAGAGTTGTCAAGGCCTGTCCCAGGCTGCCCAGGGAGGTGGTGGAATGCCCATCCCTGGAGGGGTTTCAAAGCTGTGCAGATGTGGTGCTGAGGTACATGGTTTAGTGGTGGCCTAGCATTGCTGGCTTAATGGTTGGGCTTGATGATCTGAAAGGTCTCTTCCAGCCTGAAGGATTCCATAATTCTTCCACTGAAAGCAGCAGTTCAGATACACCTGACTGGCTACAGTGTCTTGGCCTTGTGCTTTCTGAATCCCAGAACTGCCTAAATTGGAAAAAAACCTAACACTAGTAGCCTAACACTGACAAGCCCTCCAGTAAACCATATCCCTAAGCACCACATCTACATGACTCTTAGATACTTCCAGGGATGGGGACTCCACCACTGCCCTGGGCAAGCTGTTACTGTGCCAGATATTTTAGGATAACTGACTGGAGCAGTGTTTATTCCTAGCTTGGCCTCTCACATCATGTCCAATCATTTAATCCATTGTACTGTTACCTCTTCCTGAGCTTCAGGCTCCTCCTTGCAAGATGCTGAACTCAAGCAAGGTTACTTTCTCCTCTGCCATCTCAAAGCAGCAGTGACCAGGCCTTGCACGTTTCTTTTCCAGGCCAATTTAATAGACAAAGACCAAAATGAGCCTTGTGTCATGGGAAGCTCTTGAGCACATTCAGTTTGCCCTCTGGAGAGTTATCCTAGAGTCTTAGAGTGGTTTGAGTTGGAAGGGTCTTTAAAGATTGTTTAGTTTCAACCTCCCTGCCGTGGTTAAGGACTCCTCCCACTAGACCAGGTTGCTCAAAGCCTCATCCAACTGTCATCATTACTCTGAACATCAGTGATGGGACCAGACTTTATTCAGTGGTGCCCTGTGACAGGCACAAACTTGAACTTGAGGAGTTCCATCTAAACGTGAGGAGGAACTTCTTTAAGGGTGCTCAAACCCTGTAGCAGGCTGCCCATAGAGGTAGTGGTTTCTCCTTCTCTGGAGAGATTCTAAACCCACCTGGACATTGGCCCTGGGTACCTTGCTGTGGGTGATCCTGCTTTAGCAGGAGGGTTGGACTGGGCAATCTGCTGAGATCCCAACATAAGAAGGACATTGAACTGTTGGAGTGAGTACAGAGGAGGCCAGGAAGATGATCAGAGGGCTGCAGCAGCTCTGCTATGAGGCTAGAGCAGGCTATGAGAGTTGGGGCTCTTCAGCCTGGAGAAGAGAAGGCTTTGACAAGACCTTAGAGTAGCCTTCCAGTATCTGAAGGGGGCCTACAGGAAGGCTGGGAAGGGACTATTTACAAGGTCTTGTAATGACAGGACGAGGAGGAATGTGTTTAAACTGGCAGAGGGGAGATTTAAACTAGATGTTAGGAAGAAGTTCTTTCCAGTGAGGGTGGTGGAACACTGAAACAGGTTTTCCAGGGTGATTGTGGATATTCCCTCCCTGGAGGTGTTCAAGACTAGGATGGATGAGGCCTTGAGCGACCTCATCTAGTGGGAGGTGTCCCTGCCTATGGCGGGGCTTTGGAACTGCATGATCCTTGAGGTCCCTTCCAACCTAAACCATTCTATGATTCTGTGTACCATTCTGTGACTCTTCTTGCTTTGCAGAAGAAGTTAGAAAACCTGAAGAGCCTAGACCTTTTCAACTGCGAGGTAACCAACTTGAACGATTACAGAGAAAACGTTTTCAAGCTCCTCCCACAACTCACATACCTCGATGGCTACGATCGGGATGACAAAGAAGCACCAGACTCGGATGTAGAGGCCTACTTGAAGGGCTTAGATGACGAGGAGGATGATGAGGATGGTAGGTGAATCGTGCTACTTGGTGTACCTAAGCTAAAAGATGCTGCTTAGTGCATTTTGCTTCCAGGTCTGACTTCTTGGCAAAGAGAATCACAGAATTGTTTTGCTTGGAAAAGACCCTTAAGATCACTGGGTCCAACCATCAACACACCACCACTATGACCATTAACCCATGTCCTGGAGTGCCATGTTCACATGTTTCTTTATTAAGAAGAGTGCGGCCAGCAGGTCAAGGGAGATTCTCCTCCCCCTCTACTCTACCCAGGTGAAGTCACATCAGGAATATTGGGTCCTCTTCTGGGTTCCTCAGTTCAAGAGAGACAGAGAAATACTGCAGAGTGCCCAACGAAGGCTGTGAGGATGATCAAGGGACTGGAACATCTGTCTGATGAAGAAAGGCTGAGAGACCTGAGGCTGTTTAGTCTGGAGAAGATTGAGAGGGGATCTTCTCAATGCTCAGCAAGAGCCCCCTCTTGGGGCAAGAGAATGGGGCCAGACTCTTTTCAGTGGTAGGACAAGGGGCAGCAGGCACAAACTGGAACCCAGGAGGCTGTAGAGCAGGCTGCCCAGAGAGGTTGTGGAGTCTTCTTTTCTGGAGAGCTTCCAAAGCCCCCCAGCCATTGTGATGCTGGGCAAGCTGCTGTGAGTGACCCTGCTTTGGCAGAGGTGTTGGACTGGGTGATCTGCAGAGGTCCCTTCCAACCTCCACCATTCTGTGGTTCTTGAAACACCTCTAGGAACAGTGACTCCACCATCTCCTTGGGCAGCCTGTTGCTATGTCTGAAAGGTGTTCTCAGCAGCTCGTTCCTGGCTGATGTAAAGGAGAAGTTACCTCAGTGTCCTCTGAAGGCAGGAGGGGAAAGGAGCTGGGCAGGCCCTGAAAGAGCTTCTTTCTCAGTCTTATCTCTAGTGAAAGATCGGGACGACAAAGAAGCGCCGGACTCTGACGCAGAGGGCTACGTGGAGGGCTACGTGGAGGGCTTGGATGATGAGGAGGAAGATGAAGATGGTATGTGAATTTGTGCTACTTGGTGTCTATGAGTTGAAAGATTGATGTGCTGCGTGGTATGTTCTGCTTCCAGCTATGACTTGTTGGCAGGAGAAGGGTGTCTTCAGTGGTTCCTTCTGTCTGATGGAAAGCAGAAATAGTTCTGAAGGGAGGGAGGAAGGAAAGGAGGAGAGGAGAGGAAGAAAAGAGGAAAGGAGAACGGCAGAACATGAACAAGCCACTTTCTCAGTTGTCTGTAGTGATAGGGTGGTAGAAAGGCATCAAGAAGAGAAGGAAGGCACTGGAAGTGTCAGGGAACCAGTAAACCCCAGAGGATAAGTGTGTGAGACAGAAATGGGTAAGAAAGGATGGTGTGAACGTGCTGCAGTTTTCGGGAACCATGTGATGAGCAGTTCCTGATGGAGAAGGCTAAGGTGGAGAACTAGGTGTGGAAAAAATCTGAGCCAAGGCAGCAATGTGAGTTCGTAGGTGCTCCATGAGGACCATGGTTGAGATCAGGCAGAGTTGAGGAGAGTGTCTGTATTGAGGTCTGCCCAGGGCAAGTGGTGTGAAAGGTACTGATGAAGCAGCAAACAACTTCTTAATGGCAGGAGGACACAGAGTGGGTGCCAGTGTGGGGTAGGTGTTGTTGTGCCTCCCCAGCAGACTGCAGTGGGAGGCCCCAGGGTACCGGTCGGGTGAGTATCCGGCTGAGTTTGGGGAATTTGCTGGACTCTTCAAACCCAGCTGCACAGCAAAAGCAGAAAAGCTGCACTTGCAGTTTTGCCTTGAGTGCTGAATGGGAGCTCTGCTGAGAGGGGCAAGGGCTGCAGCAGGGCTGGGCAGAGTGGGGCATGCACAGAAAAACCCTGAATCCCAGCATGATGGGGGTTGGAAGGGATCTCATCCAGTCCAACCCTGCTGCCAAAGCAGGGTCACTCACAGCAGCTTGTCCAGCATCACAGTGGCCGGGTGGCTTTGAAGGTCTCCAGAGAAAGAGACTCCACAACCTCTCTGGGCAGGGCTCCAGCACCCTTACACCAAAGAATTTGCTCCTCATCTTCAGACGGAACCTCCTGGGTTCCACATTGTGCTCATTGCTCCTTGTCCTATTGTTTGGCACCGCTGAGAAGAGTCTGGCTCCATCCTCTTACCCCCCACCCTTTATCTCTTGCTGAGCATTGAGCAAATCCCTTCTTAGGCTGCTCTTCTCCAGGCTCAATAGCCCCAGGCCTCTCAGCCTTTCCTCCTCCAGAGATGCTCCAGTTCGCTCGTCTTCCCCTGGTGAAGTTTCTCAGCCAACAGCACTCAGCTTCATCAGGGACAGGGTCTCCTCACAAGTCTCAGCCTGCATTTGAAATAACATGAAAAAGCTCCAAAACACCATTCCTGTAGCTTGGAAAAACAATATCTGGTTTGTTGCTTGGGCTAGTTGCAGATAATCTCTTTTCCTCTTGAGAAGAGATTGCAAAGCCCTAAGATGGGCAGTGTGTGAGCCTCTTGGATGGCTCTGGCAGCAGAAAGGCAAAGGGTGACCCTCAGGGAGGGTTCCCAGTGCATGAGTGGCTTGGAAAGTTCTGCTCTATCCCTGCTGGGAGCAGATGGACCCTGCAAGTGTCTTGCAAGCTCAAAAATGTTTATTGGCANTATGACTTGTTGGCAGGAGAAGGGTGTCTTCAGTGGTTCCTTCTGTCTGATGGAAAGCAGAAATAGTTCTGAAGGGAGGGAGGAAGGAAAGGAGGAGAGGAGAGGAAGAAAAGAGGAAAGGAGAACGGCAGAACATGAACAAGCCACTTTCTCAGTTGTCTGTAGTGATAGGGTGGTAGAAAGGCATCAAGAAGAGAAGGAAGGCACTGGAAGTGTCAGGGAACCAGTAAACCCCAGAGGATAAGTGTGTGAGACAGAAATGGGTAAGAAAGGATGGTGTGAACGTGCTGCAGTTTTCGGGAACCATGTGATGAGCAGTTCCTGATGGAGAAGGCCAAGGTGGAGAACTAGGTGTGGAAAAAATCTGAGCCAAGGCAGCAATGTGAGTTCGTAGGTGCTCCATGAGGACCATGGTTGAGATCAGGCAGAGTTGAGGAGAGTGTCTGTATTGAGGTCTGCCCAGGGCAAGTGGTGTGAAAGGTACTGATGAAGCAGCAAACAACTTCTTAATGGCAGGAGGACACAGAGTGGGTGCCAGTGTGGGGTAGGTGGTGTTGTGCCTCCCCAGCAGACTGCAGTGGGGAGGCCCCAGGGTACCGGTCGGGTGAGTATCCGGCTGAGTTTGGGGAATTTGCTGGACTCTTCAAACCCAGCTGCACAGCAAAAGCAGAAAAGCTGCACTTGCAGTTTTGCCTTGAGTGCTGAATGGGAGCTCTGCTGAGAGGGGCAAGGGCTGCAGCAGGGCTGGGCAGAGTGGGGCATGCACAGAAAAACCCTGAATCCCAGCATGATGGGGGTTGGAAGGGATCTCATCCAGTCCAACCCTACTGCCAAAGCAGGGTCACTTACAGCAGCTTGTCCAGCATCACAGTGGCCGGGTGGCTTTGAAGGTCTCCAGAGAAAGAGACTCCACAACCTCTCTGGGCAGGGCTCCAGCACCCTTACACCAAAGAATTTGCTCCTCATCTTCAGACGGAACCTCCTGGGTTCCACATTGTGCTCATTGCTCCTTGTCCTGTTGTTTGGCACCGCTGAGAAGAGTCTGGCTCCATCCTCTTACCCCCCACCCTTTATCTCTTGCTGAGCATTGAGCAAATCCCTTCTTAGGCTGCTCTTCTCCAGGCTCAATAGCCCCAGGCCTCTCAGCCTTTCCTCCTCCAGAGATGCTCCAGTTCGCTCGTCTTCCCCTGGTGAAGTTTCTCAGCCAACAGCACTCAGCTTCATCAGGGACAGGGTCTCCTCACAAGTCTCAGCCTGCATTTGAAATAACATGAAAAAGCTCCAAAACACCATTCCTGTAGCTTGGAAAAACAATATCTGGTTTGTTGCTTGGGCTAGTTGCAGATAATCTCTTTTCCTCTTGAGAAGAGATTGCAAAGCCCTAAGATGGGCAGTGTGTGAGCCTCTTGGATGGCTCTGGCAGCAGAAAGGCAAAGGGTGACCCTCAGGGAGGGTTCCCAGTGCATGAGTGGCTTGGAAAGTTCTGCTCTATCCCTGCTGGGAGCAGATGGACCCTGCAAGTGTCTTGCAAGCTCAAAAATGTTTATTGGCAGTGGGAAGTGGAGCAGCTGAAGCTGAAGCAGTCCTGAGGCTGCTGTGACTTAGTGTCACAGCCCCTGCAGCCCTAGGGCGGCTCAGACTGTGGGTGCAGCTGCCACCCAAGCCTGTCACTGGGGCCCAGGACCAACAAAGCTGCCCTCCAGCTATGTTTCTGGTTGCTCCTCATGTAGGAGGTCACACCTCAGGTGATAATATTGAGGGGAGAAAAAAAAGAGTGAACTTTAAATGTCTGAGTGTTTTAATCTTGTTTGTGTAGAAGAGGAATATGATGATGACGCTCAGGTAGTAGATGACGAAGAAGATGAGGAGGAAGAGGAAGAAGGAGAAGAAGAGGATGTGAGTGGAGAAGAGGAGGTAAGGATTTGTGCATTTAAGCATAGATTCACAGAAGACTTTGGGTTGAAAGGGACCTTAAAGATTCTGTCCCCTGCCATGGGCAGGGACATGTCCCACTAGCATAGGTTGCTCAAGGCTTCATTCAACCTGGTCTTGGTCACTGCCAGGGAGGGGACATCCACAACCTCCCTGGGCAACCTGTTCCAGTGTCTCACCACCCTCACTGTAAACATAACAATGGGTGTGGAGTGACTGGGAAGAGCTGGGCAAGAAACTAAACTTTTAGTACTTGAAGTGTGTTCTTCATGTTTGATTTGACTTGAGAAACATCTCAGTGGGGGTGGCTTTGATGGCTGCCTGTCTATGAGCCAGCTGCCATCTAGTGACCACTGACATGAAATCATTCTCTTGACTGGGCTGATGTCACAGTATCAGGAGGGTGGTTTGTGGTGCCTTTGGAGGGCTGGAGTCACAGCCCCCATACAGCCATGATTTACTGACCCTATGCTCTCAGTGAGGGTCCCCCCAGGGCACGTTCCTTATTCCTCAAATTCTTTGTGTGTGTGTGTGTAGGATGTGCTGAGTTGCAGTCTGATGAGGCTTTGCTGGGAGCTCAACCCCTTGGAGTGGGGCTAAAACTGGCTTTGGATTGTCTGTCCTCTAGCCAAGCAATCAGGGAAGGGACCTTTAAAGGTCATTCAGTCAAACTCCCCAGCAGCCAGCAGGGATATCTGCAGCTATAGCAGGTTGCTCAGAGCCCCAAACAACCTGACCTGGAATGGGTCCAGGCATGGGGCATCTCCCACATCTCAGTGCAGCCTGGGCCAGGGTCTCACCACCCTCAGTGTCAAACATTTCTCCCTTCTCTCCAGTCTGACAGTCTCCCCCTTCTAGTTCAAACCATCACCCCTTGTCCTGTCACAACAGGCTCTGCTCAAACCTCTGTCCCCAGCTTTCTGATTGGCCCCTTTACGTCCTGAAAGGCCACCAAAAGGTCTTCCTGGTTGAATACCCCTAGCTCAGCCTGGCCTCACAACAGAGACCTTCCAGCTCTCTCATCATTGCTGTGGCCTCCTCTGGACCTGCTAAATCTCAGATCCTTCAGTGCCACTCCTGAATGGCTGCTCAGCCTTTTCTCAAAATGACCAGCTGCTCCTCAGGCTCTATAGATGTCCATGGTTTAACTCTCTCTACCCCTAGAACTGATGAGTCAAGTTTCACTGATCTCAGCCTACTGGATTAGAATTGGCAGCTCTGTATCACCATGAAATCCAAACCCCATTTCTTAATGAAGTCTCTGCTCTCATCACTTGTGATGTTTCTGCAGTGAAACTTGGGCCACAGTCCAGTTCTTCTGCACCAAAAAGCTGCTCTTACATAAGTGTGTGGGAAGCTTCTGCCTTTCTATTTGGTGGTTGGTTGAGATGCTTCAAGGACTTGCTGTTGTAAAATGCTGTTGAATTCACAGTGTGAAATGTCCTGCACTGAAACTTACCTTTTTTTTTTTCTTTTAAATCCTTCCTTTTGTTCTTTTTTTTTATTTAAATACAGGAGGATGAAGAAGGCTACAACGATGGTGAGGTAGATGATGATGAAGATGAAGACGAGCCTGGTATGACAACAATCCAGTTTTGGGTTAAAATTATAATGATAATTAATTCTCATTTCCCAAGGGAAATGCTGTTCTCTCGAAAGCAGGCAGATATTGCTATCCCTGCTCCTTTCATAACAGCCCAGTTGCTGATGTAGAAGCTTGTTGAACCTTTTGTTGCTCCTCAGGGGGTCTGCTCTGGGTCCAGTGCTGTTTGTCAGTGACATGTACAGTGAGGTTGAGTGCAGGTTTGCTGGTGACACCAAGCTGTGTGGTATGGTGAATTCACTTGAAGGCAGGGATCCATCCACAAGGGGCTGGAGAAGTGGGCCAGTGCAATCTGCATGGGGTTCAGTAAGTCAAACTTGCAAGGTCCTGCATCTGAGCTGGGCCAGCCCCAGGCACAAATCGAGGCTGGGTGCAGAGTGGGTTGAGAGCAGCCCTGAGAAGAGAGACCTGGGGGTGTTGGTTGAGGAGGAGCTCCCCATGAGCTGGCAGTGTCCTCGTGCAGCCCAGAAGGCAAATCGTGTCCTGTGTGGCCAGCAGAGCTAGAGAGGTGGTTCTGCCCCCTCTGCTCTTGTGGGACTCCACCTCAAATACTGTGCTCAGTTCTGGTGTCCCCAGTGTAAGAAGGGCACAGAGCTGTTGCAGTAAGTCCAGAGAAGGCCATGAAAATGATCCAGGGGCTGAAGCACCTCTGCTGTGAGGACAGGCTAAGGGAGCTGGGATTGTTCACCCTGGAGAAGAGAAGACTCCAGGGACACCTTATAGCTGCCTTCCAATGAAGGGGGCTACAAGAAGGTTGGAGAAGGACTGTTCATCAGGGTGTCTAGCAGCAGCACAAGGGGGAATGGTTTGAAGCTGAGGGAGGGTGGGTTGAGACTGGATCTTGGGAAGAAGCTCTTCAGTATGAGGGTGGTGAGCCTCTGGAACAGGTTACCCAGGGAGGTGCTGGATGCCTCCTTCCTGGAGGTGTTCGAGGCTGGGTTAAGATGAGGCCCTGAGCAGCGTGGTGTAGTTAAGTGTCCTTGCCCATAGCAGTGGGGGGTTGGCACCAGATGATCTCTAAAGTCCCTTCCAACCTAAGCCATCCTGTGCTTCTCAGCAGCACAAGGAGCACTCAGCTAACTCCAGTTGGGTTTTGATTCCTAGATGAACAGGGAGAGAAGAGAAAACGAGAACCTGAAGACGAAGGGGACGAAGACGACTAAACTGAATAACCTATTTTTAATTTTTCCTATTGTGATTTGACTGTTTCTACCCTGTATTTCCCCTCCCTGCACCCCCAACCTTTTTATTTTTCTTTTATTTTTCCTTTTATTTTTCTTTTTTTTTTTTCTTTTTTTTTTTTGATTGTAATGTTGCTGTGGGAACGAGAGGGAGAAACAGACTGGGTGGGCAAGGGAATAAAATCCTATTTTTACTGCCACTCCTCCTCCTATTCATTTTAAATTTATTTCTTTTTTCTTTTTTTTTTTTT
>WBNM01033086.1:0-44363 GCA_013399055.1 Ramphastos sulfuratus | reverse complement strand
AAAAGACAAAAAAACAGTGTTTCCTAATTCCTGAGTTACTAGTGAACTGAATTTGACAATTGTAATAAAACCCAAACTGTTTCAACCCTTTTAAAAATAAGGTGTGTACTATTTTGGTCTGTAATATATCTATTAACACCTAGTCCCATTTTGAAAGTGATGAGAAACTACTTCCACTTGTGCTCTATACTTTTTAAACCCCCCCTTTTTTTTGTGGGTTTTTTTTTTTGTTTCTCTCAAACCTTTAACAAAAAAAATAAATCCAGGAGGCAGGTCTAAGCATGGTAGGGTTAGGAGGTTTCTTTTCTTACACTCAAAGCACGAAGATACTAATACAAAAAAAAAAAACAAAAACAAAAAAAAAAAATTGTATTTTCTTACCTAGTGGAAGTCAGTAAAATGACTGAAAAATACCTAGCTGAATGTACAGTTTTACTTTCATATCCCTCTTTAAAATAGCTTTAGAAGTGACTTGTATTTCCTAGTCAATATTTCATCTGTATAAATACATTTGCAACAGTTTTTTGGGGTTTGGACTTGATTTTTTGGTTTGGTTTTTTTTTTTTTGGGGGGGGGGCGGGGGGTTGGGGGGGGTTTGGTTTTTTTGTTGTTGTTGGTTTAGGGTTGCTTTTTTTTTTGTGTTCATTTTTGCTTTTTTTTTTTTTTGGTTGTTTTGGGGGTTTTTGGTTTGGTTGGATTTTTTTTTTGTTGTTGTTGTTTGGTTTGGGTTTTTGGGGGTTTTTTTTTGTTTGTGTTTTGTTTTGGTTTTTTTTTTTTTTCCCAGAAGAGCCAAACTTTTGAGTTTTATGTCTGTTTGTCATTGATGAATTTCAATAAATCTTTTTATACAATTTTTTTTTTTTCCTGTGGCTTATTTTGAGTAAAATGGGCCACTGGGAAGGGATCACAGAGCTCTTTAAAAAGCTTTTTACTAAGTCATTCTGCTCAATTCCCTTGTATTTTTAGGAGCTTGATGATATGTTTTGCTCCATAGTGGAAGATGTCCCTGCCTGTGGTGAGGGGCTTGGAACTGGAGCATCTTCAAGGTCCCTTCCAACCCAAACCACTCTATGAATCTATGGATGGTTGGGTGAAACCAAGGGAGAGGTTGTGGCTTTAATGCAAATAATCACCTATCCTTTTTCTTTCAGAATGAGGGTTGGAGCACTGATCTGCTGTAGAGTAGCAAGGCTCCACAGAAGGACCTGGCCAGGCTGGATCAGTAGGCCAAGGACTCTGCAGCAGGGCCCCTACCAGATCACTCTGAGTCAAGATGGGCAATGGTTTGAAACTAGATGAGGTTCAACAAGGCCATGGGCTGAGTTCTGCACTTGGGTCACAACAGCCCCATAAATGCTCCAGGCTAGGGGTAGAGGGGCTGGAAACTGAGCAGCAGAGAAAGACCTGGGGGTGTTGGTCAACAGCTGGCTGAAGATGAGCCAGGATGTGCCCAGGTGGCCAAGAAGGCCACCAGCATGCTGGCTTGCATCAGAAGTAGTGTGGCCAGCAGGACCAGGGCAGAGACTGTCCCCCTTTGCTGGGCACTGGTGAGACTACACCCTGAATCCTTGGTCATGTCCCTCAGCATCACATCTCCACAGCTTTTAAATCCCTCCAGGGATGATGATTCAACCAGCTCCCTGGGCAGCCTGGGCCAGGGCTTAACCACTGTTTCAGTGAAGAAATTGTTCTTTATGCCCAATCTAAACCTCCTCTGGTGCAGCTTGAGGCCACTTCATCTTGTCCCTATCCCTTGTTCCTTGGGAGACTAATACCCACCAGGCTCCAGCCTCCTTTCAGGGAGTTGTAGAGAGACAGAAGGTCTCACATCAGCCTCTTCCAGACTAAATACCCCCAGGTGCTTCAGCTGTTCCTCACCAACCCTATTCTCCAGACCCTTCACCAGCTTCATTGCCCTTCTCTAGACCTGCTCCAGCCCCTCAATGTCCTTCTTGGAGTTTCATCTATTTGTGCTGGGAGGGGGGAAACTAAGTGACTCCTGCCACTGAAAACAGGAGGGTTGCCTAATGTGGCCAATTTCAGATTCCATAGCCAGAGAATCCCAGACTGGTTTGGATTGGAAGGGACCTTAAAGGTCATCTAGTTCCAGCCCTCCTCCTATGGCTGGGACACCTTCCATTAGCACAGCTTGCCCCAAGGGCTCATCCAGCCTGGCTTTGAACACTTCCAGACTTGGAGCATCCACAAGTTCTCTGGGCAACCTCTTCCAGTGCCTCACTACCCTCATGGGGAAGAATTTCTGTAGTCTCTTAAGCACTAAGGGCTTGTTTTCCTGAGTGCACACAAGTGCTGGCTGAAGATGCTCTGTAACTTGCAGTGATGCTTATCAACCCTTGGAAGAAACCCAAACCCTGCTATTTTATAGCAGTTCAGCAGGAAAACCCAGGTAGAAATGCTCTCAGGAATGAATAATGGGAGAGTTCAGTTCATTCCAAAGCCACATTTTTGTGTCACTTGGCTCTTGGCTGCTCTCAGTTTGCCTTTTAAGCAAAGCCCTGGTTGCACAGCAGGCTGGGGCTGATGGATCTGCCCTGGGGATGGAACCTGGTGTGGTTTCTAGGTGTCCAGGCTGTTGTGTGTTCATTTTGACATGGAGCATGAAACTTGCTTTACCTGAAACCTGTCAGGAGCTGGAGAAGTTGTAGATGCCTCATCCCTGGAAGTGTTTCAAGACTAGGCTGGATGAAACCTGGTCTGGTAGGAGGTGTCCCTGCCTGTGGCAGGGTGTTGGAACTGGATGATCTTTAAGGTCCCTTCCAACTCAAGCTGTTCTGTGGTGATTCTATGAAAAGCAGAGCCCTCATGGCTCCTGTTTCAGAGCAGTCCCATGAGCTTATTCCTCATTTTCCTTCACTGTCCCCCCTACTCTGCTCTGCAGCTCAAACCACCTAAAACATCCTCCTGGGGCTTTCCAGCCTTGCTTCTGCTCCCTCTTCACCATCAAAACCCCCTCTCCTGTGTTGCTCAGGGTTGTGCAATGCCTGTCAATGAGCTTATCCAAGCAGGGAACAAGATGATCTTGGTCAAAACCATTTTGTGCCAAGCTGAAGGTTTGGGGACTGCAAATCCATAGCTTAATCACATAATGGCCTGGGTGTTTGCAGTGCTGGCACCCTGAAGGACACCTCCTCCTTGGTTGATTTGATAATGCTCTCTTGTACCTGAACTATTTGTGGTTAAAGCAGGACATAGGACACTGTTGAAGGTCAGGAAGGCTTTCCAAGCCCAAATAATTGTCAACATGATGCAATTATCCTGAAGGAGAGGACTGCTGGCTCTGGTAAGTCAAGGACTCTGCAGCAGGGCCCCTACCAGATCACTCTGAGTCAAGATGGGCAATGGTTTGAAACTAGAGCAGGGTAGGTTTAGGTTGGACATGAGGAGGAAGCTCTTCACCATGAGAGTGATGGAGCCACTGGAACAGGTTGCCCAGAGATACTGAGGAGACCCCATCCCTAGAGACATTCAAGGTCAAACTTGATGGGGCCCTGAGCAACCTGCTCTAGTTAGAGATGCCTCTGCTGACTGGAAAGGAGTTGGACAAGATGACCTTGAGGGTCCTTTCCAACCTGATGCATTCTATGATTTTAAGGTCTGGATAGAGGGAGGAGCAAATCTGCTGGTTTGTAGGCAGGTTCAACAACTTGGCCATCTTTGGATCTCCAAACCAGTGACACTCAGGGGTCTTCCCCTGCCCTATGATGCAGGGTGTGAAATCCCTGCCCTGGTTCTCTGCAGAACCATCCCTGCCTCAACCAGCAGTCTCTTGCAGTTGTCTTTCAAGATGTCCTGTGTTTCAGGAGGAATGAATCACCCTGTGCTGAGATGTGATGACTAAAGACTTCAGCCCCAGCAGTGAGGTGGCTGCTGAAGATTTTCAGTCCCCAGCATTCAGGCAAGAAACATGCTGCAGAGCACTAAAAAATGCAGCTGGGCCCTTCAAGGCTCATGAAGCTCATCCTGATGTGGAAATAGCTGCTCCTCAGCCTGCTGGAGGTCACTTCAGCTTCAATTAATGAAATCAAGATGCTGGTAGAGCTCCAGCAGCAGTGGATGGGCAGTTTGGGTGGAGGTTTGGGCTGGCAGTGGCTGCTTCTGCAGCCAGGGAGGACATCCCAGTGCTGGGTTTGCAGTGAGCAGACATCCCTGCAGCTGCTGCCAGCCCCTCCAGACCATGAGGCATGGCTCAGCTCCAGCACAAAGAAATGGACACTCTAGGAATCATAGAAGCATAGGATGGTGGGGGGTTGGAAGAGACCTCTGGAGATCATCCAGGCCAACCTCCCTGCTAAAGCAGGGGTGTTCACAGCAGCGTGCCCAGGATCACAATGATCAGGTGTGTTTGGAGAGTCCACAGCCTCTCTGGACAGCCTCTCTCCAGGGCTCCAGCACCCTCACACCAAGGAAGCTTCCCCTCATGCTGAGCTGGAACCTCCTGGATTCCAGTTTGTGCCTGTTTCTCCTTGTCCTCTCAGTGAGCACCACTGAAAAGGAAAGGGGCTGAAGGTGCTGCAGGAGCTGGAGGCTGGTGGCAGATAGGTCAGAGAGAAGGACCATGGTGCTTTTGTGGTGCACAGAGGTCAGGGCAGCAGCCACTGCTTTCCTTTAGCATCCCAGCTCACCACTCCTTGTAAAAGGATGACAAACTGGACGTGAACCAACAGTGAGCACTTGCAGCCCAGAAGGCAAATGGCAGCCTGGGCTGCATCAAGCAGTGTGGCCAGCAGATGAGAGAGGTGATTCTGCCACTCTGCTCTAGTGAGACCTCACCTGGAGTACTGTGCCCAGCTATGGGACCCCTAACACAAGGAGGACATGGACCTGCTGGAGAGGCTGGAGCATCTCTGCTGTGAGGACAGGCTGAGAGAGCTGCAGCTGTCAAGCTTGGAGTTGGAGAAGAGAAGGCTCTGGGGAGACCTTGGAGCTGCATTTCAGTATCCGAAGGGGACCTACAGGAAGGCAGGGGAGGGACTGTGTAGGAGAACCTGTGGTGGGAGAACAAAGGGCAATGGTTTGAAACTGAAGGAGAGATTTAGGTTAGACATAAGAAGAAAGTTCTTCACAGTGGAACATGGAGCAGGTTGCCTAGAGATGCAGTTGAGACCCCAACCCTGGAAACATCCAAGGTCAGATTTGATGGGGCCACGAGCAGCCTGCTGGGGTTGGGGATGTCCCTGCTGACTGCAGGGGGGGTTGGACAAAATGACCTTTGAGGGTCCCTTCCAAGCCAGTGCATTCCTCCCACTTCCCCAGGCAGAGCTGGGAGATGTCTCCTCCTCCCTCCTGCTCTGCTGCCTGGTGAAGCCAGCACAGCCCACAGCTTCGCTGGCAGCAGGCCTGGCCCTGCTCCCAGGAGAGCTTCTGGCAGCGGCAGCAGCGCCCTGATTGATGCTTCGTGAAGCACCAAGGGAGGACTTCACCATCCAGCTGCTGGTTTGCTTCCTGCACTGGGCGAGGGGAGGGTGAGGAGGGGGTTAAGGCTGTTGGGGGGGGTAAGGGCAGGGTGGGACATTGCCTGGAGGCAGTAGGTGTGAGGTTGTGGTGCTGCCAATTATCACTCCCAGTTTAGCTGGAAAACCTGAGGGCTTTTTCTGTCCCAGCATCTCCCATTAACTCTTACTGCTGCTTCCCCAGAGGTGTTCTGGGTTCTGTTGTGTCCTTGCTTCATCCAGACACCACCTCTGGGTGACTTTCCCACTCTCAGCTGGTTTTCTCCTTCTGCCCAGAGCCAGTTAGAACCTGGTGAATGATTGGTTTGGTTTGGTTTTGTGGTGGGACTGCCACACTTTCTGCTTGGAGTTTTAATTTGTCCCTCCCAAGGGCCACTGGCCAAAGGTGCCTGGAGAAGGGAGGTGGCACCAGGTGAGTGTTTCCACCCCAAACACCCTCCCATGAGGGTTTGCTCTGCAACCATCACAGCTTTGATTTTGCTGGCAGATTTTCGCTGTTCAGAAGCTGCTGTGCAGCTGTTCCCTTGCTGAGCCTTTACAGATGCTGTGGAACATCTGGAACAGCCACATCTGGCTGAATTTAAGCAGGTACAACCAAGTATGGCCATTGGTACTCACCAGGATGTCCAGAGAAGGCACCAAATGGTGCACAAATCCTGAGCTCGGTTTCAGCACCAAATTCCCATTTTGGTGATGGAAAAGCTCTGAGAGGGGCTGGGAAAGCTGCATTAACTCCAACAGTTCCATGTCATCTCAGTCTTAATCAAAAGGCAGCAGTCCCTGATTTCAAAAAATACCTTAAATCTGTAAGATATTCCTGGTGATCTTTTGCTGTGAGGGGGTTGAACTTCCAAGGGAAGGTCTTTGAGAATGTTGCTGGAGTTGCTGAGCCAAGTGGGGCCAATTCTGGGAGTGTAAAGCCCTTGCCTTGATTTTAAGGATGTCAGGAAAAAGGAGGGATGGGAATCATCCCCAGCCACATGGATGGGCCCAGCACCATCCTCAGCAAGCTGGTGGAAAAACTCTCATTTAATTAAAATCCCTTCTCCCCCACCCTGCCCCCAGCAACTGCTCCTCTGCATTTGTTTCACTTCAGCTTTCAAACCCCAGGTCTTCAATCTTGCCCTCTAAATTCAGGGAGCTTTGAATCAGCAGAACTCCTTCCACAAAACACTGGGAAATGAAGAAAGAACAATAATCCTGCAGCCTGGAAGCGTGCAAGGAGTCCAAGCCTCAGACAAAGCAAAACCTCCAGGAAGCAGAAAGTAGGTCAGGTTGATAAGGAGATTTTCAGAGGGACAGTGTTAGCATGGAGGGGGGGGAAAAAAAAAAACAAAACAAACCAGTGGGAATGAAAACCACTCCACAGCCCTGTTGGAAGGGGCTGAGATCTTGAGTCTCTTTTTTAACATCTTCAAAACCTGTTCTCCCTGAAGCTGTGGGTGGGGATGGGGAAGTTCTTGCAATTAGCAGCAGTACAGCAAGGGTGAGACTTCAAGCCTGGGGTTGCATGGGGACAGCTTGGAAAATGCTGCAGGTAAGTTGGATTTTCTGGGAATTGTGGGGGCTGGTTAAAGTTCCTGGAGGGATCCTGAAGAGAAAAGGAGAAACTTTGCTACTGCTGCAGGAGCAAGAAGCTTGCGGGGGGAGGGGGGATGTTGGTGGTTGTGTGGGGTGTCTAAAGGCACTGCAGGAAGGATGGGAGAGGAAAAAAAGCTGAGAGGTTTAGAGAGTCTTTTTTTGGACCCTGGAAAATCAGCATCACAAAATTGTTCTGGTTGGAGAAGACCTCTAAGATCGTTGAGTCCAACCACGAACCTAAGCCCACTGTGGCCATTAAAGCAGACTGCCCAGAAACATCTGAAAGAAAACACCTCAGGCTCATCAGAAGTGGTGTGAGGTGGTGCAGGAGCAGATCTTGTGCTCCTCAAGTGACCCTATACCAGCACAGTAAGGGCTGGTGCAGGAGCAGGTCTCAGTCCCCAGGGGAGCCCAAACCTACAGGGTAAGGGTTGGTGCAGGAACAGTCTCATAGTCCCCAGGGGAGCCCAAACCTACAGGGTAAGGGCTGGTGCAGGAGCAGGTCTCAGTCTCCAGGGGAGCCCAAACCTACAGGGTAAGGGCTGGTGCAGGAGCAGGTCTCAGTCCCCAGGGGAGCCCAAACCTACAGGGTAAGGGCTGGTGCAGGAGCAGGTCTCAGTCCCCAGGTGAGCCCAAACCTACAGGGTAAGGGCTGGTGCAGGAGCAGGTCTCAGTCCCCAGGGGAGCCCAAACCAGGTGATGCAGTGGGGCCTGGCACCCAGCTGCATGGAGTCCCTGCTCCATGGGGTAGGTTGCAGCAAAGCAGGGAATTCAGTGCTAAAATGGGATGGTTCAGGTGCCCCCAAAATGGCCCTTTCTGCTTTAAATAGCAGGCAGATGGTGCAGGAAGAGCTCGAGCTGCTACCACGAGAAGGAAAGATGCAAGAGGAGAAGCAATGAGCTCCTGCTTGAAGGGTTTACCCTGGAAACTGGAGGGGTTTGGTGAAGCCCAAATACTTTAGCAGCCACCAAAACCCATCCAGAGCCACCCCACGGGTCCACATCCTACATCTCTAGCTGTCCTCCTCACCTGCAACAGCAGCAGCAACTGCCTGGATTTGTGCTGATGCTGGCAGATATGCTAATTGCCTCATTAATCATCACCACCCACGGCCTTAATTGGGTTCATTCCACAGCAGTTCAAGGGGGTTTGGAGAAACCTTGGCTCTTGCTTTCCAGGAGATCGTTCAGCACAATAAATCCAACTTCCCCTCTCTCTTCCAAGAAGATCCTAAGACATAAATAACCTCAGTCAGGACCAAGCCGCTGCAGCTCTGCATGTAGCAGCTGAGATGTGCTTCAAATGTGATTTTTTTTCCTTCCCAGTGAGGCACAAGAATTCCAGGAATCTCCCAGCCTGCCACCAAATGCTCCAGCGGAACATGAAGGATGTAAAGCTGAAAACTCTCTTTCCATCTCGGCATTCTGCTGTCCCCCTGCTGGCCCATGTCCAGCTGCAGGGTTGCTGCATTTACCTGAAAACCCAGGGTCAGCCTCAGCACAGCTGGTTTGTAAGCTGGGGGCAGACTTCTCAGCAGGGCCTGTTGTGACAGGACAAGGGGTGATGGTTTCAACTGAGAGAGGCAGATTCAGACTGGAGAGAAGGGAGCAGTGTTTGACCCTGAGGGTGGTGAGAGCCTGGCCCAGGTTGCCCAGAGGGGTGGGAGATGCCCCACGCCTGGCACCGTTGCAGGTCAGGTTACCTGGGGCTGTGAGCAACCTGCTCTACACAGGATTGTTTTGGCTTGAAAAGATCTCTTCAAGATAATGCCCAACCATTACTGCAGCACTGCCAGGTCACCACTAAACCATGGCCCTCAGCACATTATCTCCATGGTTTTGAAACCCCTCCAGGGCTGAGGACTCCACCACTGCTCTGGGAAGCCTGAACCAGGCTTTTACAACCCTCAAGGGGGAGAAATTGTTCCTCATGTCAGACCCTAACCTCTCCTGGGCCAACTTGAGGCTGTTTCCTCTTGTCCTGTTGCTTGTCCCTTGTGAGAAGAGACTGACCCCCACCTTGCTACCACAAATCTAGTTGAGGATCTAGTTGCAGATGTCCCTGCTGACAGCATGGTTGGACTTAGAAGACCTTTAAAGGTCTCTTCCAACCCAAACCATTCTGTGATGCCATAGATTCACCTTCAGATGCTTCCCTTATCCAGTACAATGCCCCCAGCAAGCATCTGTCCCCTGCACCACTCACATTGTAGATGAGCCCAATTCATCCAACCCAACCTGGGGCAGCTCTCAGCATCTCCTTCCCTGCACCCTCAGGACTTCACTCCCCTGAGCTCCATGCAGCCATCTCACAGCATTGAGCTGAGGCTCTGGCCCTTGGGAACCTCCCAACCCAGGGTAAGAGCAGCATCATGAGCAGTGGACACCAAAAATGCCTGAGTTTGGGGTCCCACCACCCTCGTGCACGGTCCCTGAGTGAAGAGAAGAAGCTGGTGAGGGTTTGGTATCTTGAAAACATTTTATTTCCTCACTATTCCATGGTAGCATAAATAATGGAGAATGACAGCACATGGCAGGTGGGGAGGGGAGTGGGCACAAGGTGAAGTAACGGTGAGGAGGAACCATTGGAACCATTGCACAGGCAGGGCCAGGCAGATCAACAACTGCATTTAGTCGACATACAGAGATACATGTCCAGGTCTAGGGCAACCAGCAGTCCCTGGTGTCCTTCTTGCCATCTGTGCTGCTGGCCTGAGCCACAAAATCCTCTGCTTCTATGAACGTGCTGCACCCAACCAGCACCCACTGGTGACATCCTTCACCCCTCACTATCTCTTGGGGACCATAAGGGAGAGCTAGGTGTCAGCTTTCCCCTCTCTCTGTCTCTTGGGGACCCTCAGGGAGAGCTGGTGACATCCTTCCCTGCTCCGTATTTCAGGGGACCCTCGAGGAGAGTTGGATGCCATCCTTCCTGCTTCTCCACTCCTTGGGGTGAGCTTGGTGACATCCTTTGCCTCTCCATATCCCTTGGAGACCATCAGGGAGAGCTGGGTGACATATTTGCACCTTCTCCATCCCTTGGAGTGAGCTGGGTGACATCCTTCCCATCTCTCTATCTCTCAGGGAGATCTGGTGACATCCTTCCCCTCTCCCTAGCTCTTGGAGACTTTCAGAGTGAGCTGGTGACATCCTTCCCCTCCTCCTATCTCTTGGGGACCCTTGAGGAAAGCTCAGTGACACCTTTCCTCTCTCCCTACCTCTTGAGGACCCTCGAGGAGGGCTGGGTGACATCCTTCTCCCTTCTCTGTTCCTTCGGGTGAACTGGGTGATACTTTTCCCTTCTCTCTGTGTCTTGAAGACCCTCAGGGAGAGCTGAGTGACATCCTTCCCCTGTCCCTATGGCACTGGCATGGATCCCAGTGGCCAGGAGGAGGGTAAATCCCTCTTGGGTTAGGGGGACCAGCCTCATTTTTGTAAGGAGGGATTTGGGTGCATGTGCAGGGATGCACACACAAAGCAGCTCCCTTCCCCGGGTCACAGCCTGGGGACGCTCACAGGCTGCTGCTACCAAAACCTAACTATGCCACGGCTACCACCACAGGGAATGGTCTTTTTGTGTGGATGAAGCCCTTCCCACCCATCCCAGTTCCAGTTCTGTCACATTTATTTTGCATAGGAAAACAAACAAACAAAAAAGAATAGCAGTGAAGCATCGCAGCGGGGAGCGGCCACCAGCTGGGCTGCCCCTTGCTGCTGGATCCCGACAGAGGGGGCACAGCTCATCTACTTACTCCAAGAGCATCGCCAGGGCAGGTGAGTCCTCCCCCAGCTGCCTCTCATGCAGTAGCTTTCAGGTAGGGAAGTTTTAGTGCGAGGCAAGGCTTGGGAGGATGAAGTTCCAGTTAGCGAGCGGGCTCTTGGCAGGTCACTTGGCTTCCGGGTGGCGGTCCGGGTGAGGTGGGGACAATAAAATTAAAGAGCAAGTATAAACAAAGAGAGTTTATTTAGAAAACGTCCCTGGAAGTTAATTGTTCTTGGGGCTGTTCCGCAGGTTCTTCAGCTCCAGCTGCAGCTGCCGCAGCCGGATGTCCTTCTGCGCCAGCTCCTCCTTCAGCCGGCGGATCTCATCCTGCTGCCGGAAGAACATCCGAAGGAGCTGGGTGGGAAAGAGGGAGCTGGATGGAGGTGGAGGGACCCTGCTGGCTGCTCACCCCTTTGGGGCTTCACAGAATCCCTCCAATCCCAGCACACTGGAGGGTTGGAAGGGACCTTGGAGATCATCCGGTCCAACCCCTCCTGCTAAAGCAGGTGCACTCAGAGCAGCTTGCCCAGCATCACAATGGCATGGGGAGGTTGGAAGCTCTCCAGAGAAAGAGACTCCACAACCTCTCTGGGCAGCCTGCTCCATGGCTCCAGCACTCTCACAACAAAGAATTTTCTTTTCACCTTCAGATGGAACCTCTTCATTCCAGTTTATGCCCCATTGCCCCTTGTCCTGCTACTGGGCACCACTGACAAGAGTTTGGCCCCATCCACTTGCCCCCCCGACCCTTTATCTCGCACTGAGCAGATCCCCTCTGGGGCTGCTCTTCTCCAGACTCACCAGCCCCAGGCTCTCAGCCCTTCCTCCTCACAGAGATGCTCCAGGCCCCTCAGCATCTTTGTAGCCTCCACTGGACTCTCTACAGTAGTTCATTGCTCATCTTGAACTGACACTCCTGCACACTCTTGCTAGCCCCTGGAGCTGTTTTGGGGCCATCCCATAACTCAACTGCTCCCATAGATTTAATCTTCCACCCTCAGCTTGGGGTTACCCTAAACAGGCAACCAGCAAATCAAATTCCTTCTGGGACCAAGTGCTGATGTTTCTCCAGCACCTCCCTGTGTTTTTCCAGGGAAAGATTTTAATGAAGACAATAATTGAGGAGCTTAACATGGCTCTGTGGTTAACATGGAGCAGGATCCTTCAAGCCATAGGCTGACCTCACTTTGGGTGTAGAAGGAGTGATGCAGAGTGGTGGCTTTCCATGCTGCACCCAGAAACATTGTACTCAGGGACCTGGGGGGACTCCTTGTCCTCCTCCCATTAGTCTAGTGGGGATATATCAAGCTGCAACCCCCCAGGCAGTGACCACCTCCTCTCACCCCCATGCCCATGCTGCCTCACCTCGTTCTCTGTCCTGGGTGGCACATTCTCCAGCAGGTCAATGCCATTGACCACCACACTCTTCTTCTCCCTCACTGGTGCCTTAAAGACAATTTTGGATGTCTTCTTGTAGCCCTCCTTCAGTGACATCAGGATGGGATCTGAGCAGGGCAGAGCAGACAAAGGGGTCAGGGGGGAATCGAGGTCCCATCCTTCTGTCCAGCTCTTTGAGTGGACTCTGTGCTGCCCACCCAGCACGACACCACCAGTGGCTTTACCTCTGTTCACTCCACTCAGCCATTCATCAGGGGTCAGGGCTGGCTCTGTACCTGGGGTCATTGGGTAAATGTCCTCTTGGTAGGTTTCTGACTGAAAAACAGGGGGAAAGAAAAGCAACAGCCTGTGTGAACCTGCTGAGATGGAACCACACGAGCTTGGGCTTCCTCAGTGTGCATGGCAACACCACCTGGGTGTATGATGAGCTGATGTTTGGGATGGGCTCTGCAAAGCACCATGTGGAGGGAAAGTCTCAGAATCACAGCATAGTGAGGCTTGGAAGGGACCTCTGGAGATCACCCAAACCCCTTGCTAAAGGAGGATCACCCACAGCAAAGTACTCAGAGTCACAATGTCCAAGTGAGTTTGGAATCTCTCCAGAGAAGGAGACTCTGCAACCTCTCTGGGCAGCCTGCTCCATGGCTCCAGCACTCTAACATCAAAGAAGTTTTGTCCTTCTCCTCAAATGAAACCTCCTGTGGTCCATTTTGTGCACATTGTCCCTTGTCTTGTTGCTGGGCACCACTGACAATAGTCTGGCTCCATCCTCTTGCCCCCCACCCTTTTAGCTCTTGCTGAGCACTGAGTAGATCCCTCTCAGGCTGCTCTTCTGCAGGCTCAGCAGCTTCAGGGCTCTCAGCCTTTCCTGCTCACAGAGATGCTCCAGGCCCCTCAGCATCTTTGTAGCCTCCAGTGGACTCCCTCCAGTACTTCCTTGTCCCTCTTGAGCTGAGGAGCCCAGAACTGGACCCAGTCCTCCACCTGTGGCCCCACCAGGGGCAGAGCAGAGTAGAAGGAGAACCTCTGTTGACCTGCTAGCCACACTCCTCTTCATGCACCCCATAATTTCCTAAAAACATCCCCACTAAGCCTTGCATAACCCCCAGGTATCCCATGCCTGGGAGATCAAAGAGCCAGTGGTGAGATCGGTCAGCAATGTGTTGCCAAGCAGGGACATCTCCACCCCACTGGCCCTGCTGTGTTCATCCCTGGGCAGCACTCAGCCCACAGCCCAGGGCACTCACCCTCCTGGGCACGATCATGGAGATGGGTTCAATCAGCCCCTTGAGGGTGATGAGCTTGTAGAAACGAAAGACCTCGCAGGCCGACACGTCCAGCCCATACTTTGGCATCACCCCTGTGGAGAAGGAGGCACAGGCCATAACTCCTGGGTGCTGCAAACCCTGGCACCCTTTCACCTCCCCAGCTTGGATGATCCCAACCCTAAGAGGTCCCCGTGATCAGGAGACCCAGAATCTTGCTTAATGAATTTCTGCTGTCACCCTGGGGCTTGGACCTGGACCACACCAGTGGCATCTGCAGGGATGCCAGGAAGGGGATGAGCAGCTTTTATTCAGGACAAGTCCCAGGAGTCACTCAGTGATGTCCCCTAGTAAAGCCTTGGACACTGTGTGACAGCAGGAAGAAGGTCACCAGGTATGGTTCCAGCCCCAGCCTGGCTGAATCAGCACAGGAGGGACAACACAACAACCTGAACGTCACCCTAGAGCCAACACGGCACCCACCAAACCCTTTCACCTTCACCTGCAGCATTGAATGAAGCCCTTTCCACCAGCCACCTTTAGCAGAGTGCCAGAGAAGGGGTAGCAGCCCAACCAGCCTTACCCAGTCCTTTCTGTGGGGCTGGGGAGCGGAACTCCATCAGGTAACTCAGGTAGGGCTTTTCCGAGCCGATCTCGTAGTACCGAATGTTGCCGTCACCCTGGGAGTGTGGGGATGAGGGATGTGCACCATGAGCTTGAACAAAGACCATGGTGATAGCCTCCAGCCCATCCAGCCCTGGGAAATGCTGCAGCCCCATGCAGCACCTGCTGAGATGCTTTCTGCCCATGCAGCGGTAGTGGGCACCTCTCCAAACCAGGGTTTGGTTGCCAGAGAGCTGCACAATGCTTTGCTTGGGGCTGAGCAAAGCCTTGCTCCTAGGATGGTTCTTTTCCTCCATGCTGTTTGATGGAGAGAGGCCTCTTTGATTCCCATGGAGATCATAAAGTCATAGAATTGTTTGGGTTGGAAAAGACTTTGAGGTCATGGAGTCCAACCCTTACCCTAGCATTGCCAGGTCACCACTAAACCATGTCCCTCAGCACCATATCTCCATGGCTTTGAACGCCTCCAGGGACACGGATTTTGTCACTGCTCTGGGCAGCCTGAGCCAGGCTTTCATAACCCTTTTGGGGAAGAAGTTGCTACTCATGTCCAACCTAAACCTCCCCAGAGGCAACTTGAGATCATCTCCTCTGTTCTGTTGCTTGTTCCTTGGGAGAAGAGACCAACCCACATCTGGCTCCAACCTCCCTTCAGGGAGTTGTAGAGAGCCAAAAGGTCTCGCCTCTTCTCCATTACTCCGGGCTGAGAAGGTCCCTCAGCCACTGCTCACAAAACTTGTGGTCTAGACCCTTCATCAACTTCATTGCCTTTCTCTGGACCTGCCCCAGCACCTCTATGTCTCTCTTGGAGTGAGCTGCTGGAGATGCAGGACACGAAGGTCACCCTGTACCTTGCCAGCCAAGTACAACATGTGCGTGTCGGCGTCGTAGAAAGGGAAGAGGAGACCTGAGAGCCCATCAATCTCCTCCTCTATCAGGGGCATGGAGAGGTCTTCCTGTGCAAGAGGACAAAGCACTTGATGAAGCAAGACGTTGAGTGGGGGATCTCAGAGTGGATGGATTGGGGGTCTCAGCACCCACCTGGTCCCAGAGAGCGATCTGCCTTGTGTTCCAGCGCGACACCCCCGTCGTCAGCAGCCGCTTCGTGCTGCCCAGGAAGACCACCCTGTTGACACGGTGGTTCTTGCAGCTGGCCTCCTGCAGGACAGGAGTGAGATCACCTCCAGCCCCAGGACCCAGCCCTCACCCCAAGAAAGCTCCTTCCTTGGCAGCTACCCCCACTTGATGTCCCCCCAAAGCCTTGTCCATGTAGGTGTTCAAGGCCAGGTTGGACGAGGCCTTGAGCGACCTGTACTAGTGGGAGGTGTCCCTGCCTATGGCGGGGGGTTGGGACTGGCTGAGCTTTGAGGTCCCTTCCAACCTAAACCATTCTATGATTCTATCAAACAGCAGCTGTGCTGTTTGGGTGGCAGCTGGTATGGAGGTGCCATGACTGAGAGCCCATCTCCCCTAATAGCAGATGCCACCTCTGCTGAGAAGCCACCACTGTCCAAACTGTGTCTCTTTCTGGAATGTTCTGCATTTTTCCTCCCAAATTTCTCTTCTTTTCCACAAATCCTTAATTAATAAAAGAATGAAAGCCTCCGGCTCCTGTGTCTGAGGTGAGCCCAAGCCCTCCTCATCATCTCCACCCCAACAGCCACCAGAGATCTACCTGCAGAGCCTGACACATGCAGAATGTGGCAAGTATGTACAGCAACAGTTTTTACAGCTCCCCAAGATCTTCTTTGTAACCCTCCCAACCCCATGCAGACCCCCTGGCACAGACATCACACCTGCAGGACCCTCCCAGAGCGTGGCTCCACCACTCGCAACTTCTTGTCCTTGCAGGTGGTGGCCAGGAGGCTGCCATCAGTGTTGAAGGACATGCAGAGGATGACATCTGTGTGGCAATCAATCATCTTCACTGGTTCCCCGATGTCCAGGTTCCAGATGAGGACCTGTAGGAAGACAGTGAGGCTGCCCTTGTGTCTCCACTCCTGGAGACCTCCTACCATTCCTGCAACCTCTATGTCTGCTTTGGGCATTTGAATATCTCATTGTTTGGCAAAAAATCATCCCCTCGTCACCTGGAGACCCTCCACCTGTGTCCTCCTCCCTGCAGCTGCTGCTCTTGCAAAATTCAAACAGTTCTTATGATGGGGGCAAAACCCTTGCAGGAGGGAAGGTATCTTCTGTTTCAGGCATGGTGGGACATTTCACCTGGCTGCCCTGGCTACACCTGGGTAATTCCCACTCATGCCCTGAGCAGGAAAAAGCTTTGTGGGGGCACCCCTGGGCAGTGGCTCACCTTATAGTCATAGCCAGCACTGAAGAGGATGTTGTTGGTGGTGGGATGCCACTCGACGAGGCCAACGCGCCGACTGTGGCCATACAGCTCCAGGACAGCCTCCGTCATGTTCCTCTTCAGGCCACCCTCTGGGATCTCCCAGATCCGCACCTGTGGGATGGGATGAGCTCTGAGATGGCTTTGGGAGCCCTGGGAGGACCCCAACACCCACCTAAGGCCCTGCAGTGCCCCAACATCAGCAGTCTCATCCTGCATCCTAAAGAATGTTCTGAGGTCAATCCAATCCCTGTTGGGGGAGAGCATGGAGAGTCCATCCCAAAAGATCTACAGGTACAAAAACAGGCACTGTGGGTACTGAGGAGAAGGATCCAACAGGAGAAGGACCTGATGCAGGGGTCCTGGGGAAACAGGGCCAAAGAGAGATTCCCCAGATGCTGCCAGCCTTGCTGGGAGCTGCTGCCCACCCAATGTGGAGAACATGGCTGAAAACAAGCCAGCAAAGCCTCTGCACTGAAGGTGCTTGCTGAAGAAAAGGAGATGATGCACTGGGATGGAGTGAGGCTTCTGTGATGTCTTCTTTCCAGTTACACAGCCCCAGATAATGCAATCAAAGTGTGGCTGTAGCTGGCCATGGGAGGTCACCAGCAGGAAGCTGAAGTGACACATTATATTTATCTAACCTGTCTTGGTCTGCTCGGTGCTGAGCACCCTGAACCCATCTGCACACCAGATGCAGGGTCCTGCCAGGCCTGCAGCTCCCCAGAGGCATTCAAAACCTGACAGTGTACATGTCCCCTTGGTCCAGGTGAAGAAATGAGTTTCCTGAAAGAATGCTTCCCAAAAGGCTGAGCTTTGTGCTCTCATCTCCTCCCCATGCTCCTTGGCCAGCATTCACACCCTTCCCGGAGCCTCCTCCAGTTGCAGACACATCACAACATCTTAAAGTACCTCATGAAAAAAACCTCCCTGGGCTGCCTGTTCCAGTGCCTGAGAACCCTTTCTGGGAAGAAATTTCTCCTGCTGTCCAACCTGAACCTTCTTTGGCACAAGCTGAGGCTGTTTCCTATTGCCTGTCCCTTGTTGCATGTGAGAAGAGGCCAAGCCCCACCTCACTCCATCCTCCTTTGAGATCAGGTCTCCCTTCAGTCTCCTCTTCTAAAGAACCCCAGATACCTCAGCTATTTCTCAGAAGACTTGTGTTCAAGGCACATCATCACCTCCTCCAGAAGCACCTCCAAAGATGAGCTGGCCTTTGGACAGCCACAGCTCTCCCAATGAGCTACCCCAAAGGACATCACTGAGTCACAACAAAGCATTATCAAAATGCAGGCAGTATCTGGGAGGCCTGATCCTGCAGCTCCTTTGGTTGCTTCTCCCTCTCTTCTCCAGCACCCCCCCAACCATGAAATCATTAAGGTTGGAAAAGGCCTCTAAGATCAAGTCAACATCATCATGGCCACTAAACCATCTCACAGAGTGCAATGTCCACAGATTTCTTGAACGCTTCCAGGAGTGGGGACTCCACCGCCTCCCTGGGCAGCCTGTTCCAATGCCTGACCACTCTCATAGCAAATAAATTGTTCCTTACATCCAACCTGAACCTCCCCTGGGGCAATTTGAGGCCAGTTCCTCTCATCCAAGGGCTGTCCCATCCAGCCATTGGCTGGGCTACACCTTGTCAAAGTTCACTGCAAGTAAAAGACTACAAGGAAGAGGCAGTTTTCTGCCTGAACCTGCACACCTTGAGGTGGAAGCCACTTTTTTTGAGTAGTGAGACATGCCAAGGAAATGGGGTTGTGTGAGTGGCATGGTTCAGAGAGGCTGGTTTGGCTAGGAGGGACGATTTGGAGAGCATCAGCAGATTTCAAACAAGGCACAAGATGGGGAATGAGCAACACAACCTGAGCAGCCGGTGCTGAAGTTATGAAACAGCGAGTTACGAAACGGCTGTTACCAAGCCTCTGCATCCAGGAGGGCTCTGAGACAGTGCCACACAGAATGNGACTCTCTCCAGTAGTTTCCTGTCTCTCCTGAACTGGGGAACCCACTACTCCAGCTGTGGCCTCACTAGGGCAGAGTAAAAGGGGAGAAGACTGCCTTGACATGCTGGCCACACTCCTCTTCATGCACCCCATTGACATTCTTGGCCAGGAGAGCACATTGCTGGCTCATGGTGACCATCAGCAGAGTACCACACCAGAGAGGTACTCACTGGTGAAGGAATGAGCTGGCCAACCCCAGGGGGGGTGGACTCTCTGGGCAACCTTCATGTGATGTCCTGGTTCCCTGCACTATCAGGGTGGGCTCCAACAGGAGCTGCCTCTTGTCTTTCCCTCTGTACCTGGCATGAAGATTGGTTCTCAAAAGTGTCCTGCACCCACACTTCACTGGAAATCATCCCTGGGGCTCTCCAGGGCAGCATCACCTCTGCAGCTGCTCCTCATGGAGCCCCATCATTGCTTGTGTCTTCAAAGCACAGCAGGGTAAGGCCTGTGGCAGGCTCTTTTAGGGAGGTTTCCCCACTTTCAAGGTCACTCTGACCTCAAAATAGACATGTTGGAACTGGCTGGAGAGCTAACATTGTCCTGGTACCAGTGTAGGCATAGCTGGAGCTAACCCAAAAATTACAGTGCACAGAGAAGAATGATGAGCCTGAAGCACCTACACAGGTTGGGCAATTCCCCTTCTCATCTTTCTGCTTCGTTGCTCCTGTCCTTTGAAAGCTCATCCCTAAAAAAGCCTCCCCAGCATTTCAGCAGCTGGCAGCACCATGGTGAGGACCAGGAAAGGACCAGCCCTGCTGCTAACTGTCCTGCCAGGGTTACAAATGAATGAATGGCCTCAGCAACCCATGGGAGAGCATCAGGAGAGGACATCTGCTCTTATCCATGCAGGAACAGAGAGGTAGGGATGGACACAGGTCAGGCTGGGAGGGGTTACAAGATGGATTTCAAGCAGGGTGATGAGATGTGCGGGCTGTGAGTGATCCTCCAACAAGGCAGCATCAAACTGTGGCTGTCAAGATCCTCATCATGTCCTTGGAGAAGGTTAACCCACAGTGATGCCCTAGGGACAATGTTTCACAGGTTGTCCTCTCCAGGTAGGGCATGATGGAGGAAAGAGAAGACAGGTGGAAATGGGCTCAAGTTTGGGGTGGCAAGGTGTGCAAAGGAAATGGGTGTCCCTCCCACTGTCACCCCAGTTTCCCCTGTGCTGTGTTCCCTCTAGGGTGGCTTTTAGGGTGTCAGGGAGAAGAGTTGGGTGCCACTGTCTGTGTCCCCTCCATTGTCATCCCATCATCCTCCCAGAGTCTCCTGTGTTCTGTGTACTTTGTAGGATGAGTTTGGGGATGCAGAAGAGTTTGATGTCCCCTCAGCATCCCCTTCATGTTCCCATGTGTCTCCTCAGTGTCCTCCCAATGTTTTCTTGTCTCTTCCCAATGTCCCCTTCATATTCCCCTCAGAGTCCCTTTTTCCCCTTTATGATGGAACCCTTGGGATGGGTTTTGCGTCCAGAGAACACAAAAGGAGAAGGATGCAACTAAGAGCTCCATAAAGATGAGCCTGATCTGTTGTCCCTCAGCCTGCAAAAGGGACTTTTGCTCCTGTCACTTGATGGATCAGGACACAAGAGCAGTTGCAGCCCCTGAGAGCAAGAAGGATTAATAATAGCACCGCTGTTGGGCTTGGAGAGGGGAAAAAAAAGACAAGCCCTCGTTGTGCACAGATGTCCAGCTGATCTGCAGCGGGGACGCAGAGAGAGCAGCACTGGGGCCAGAAGTGACATGAGGACAGCAGAGGGGCTGGGCACTGCTGAGCAGCAGCTGGGGACTGGCACAGTTTGCTCATTGCCCTGCACCAATCGTAGCNGAAATTTTTCCTAATATCTGGCCTAATATTTCCTAATTTTCCTAATATCCAACCTAATCCTTCTTCTGGGAGGATCCGACCCTTAGCACCGCGACTCACCGAGGTGTCTTCGGAGCATGATGCAATGATGTTCTCAATGAAGGGATTCCACTTGATGTCCAGCACGTTGCCCTGGTGACCACAAACTTTGGGGTAGTTTGGCTCGATCCTGCCTGTCTGTAATGTAAAATAAAGCACAAAAAGAGAGAAAACACACACACAAAAAAAAAAGTGTGATAAAGTTGAGCTCTTTAAGGCTGGAGCCTTGTTACGGGAGTGAGCTCCAAAGGTCTCCTTGGAATGGGGTTTTTGGCTGGAGATGTCAAAAATGAGTCAGGGATTGGTTGTATCCCATCAGTTTTTCCAGGATCCATATGGGAGGGTGAGGTTTCTACAAATGCAACCCCATGGGGCTGTTCATCCTCAGGGAGGGGACATCACCAGCTGGGGACCTCAGTAGGAATTCTTTCCATGACTATCCAAAACCAGGGACAGAAGGGCCTGAAGGATCTGGAAAGGGTCAAAAATCACCCCCTGGGTCTCAAGCTAGGCCAACCACTGGGTCATACATGAAGAGTTTGGTACTCTCCTCCCAAGTTTGGAAGCAATGTTGAGCAAGATCCACGTGCCTACATCACAGAAGAAAACCCCAGTGGCTTTTGGATCATCAACACTCTTGCTTAATGACACCAATAATCTAAACTGTGACACCACTTGATAAGATCCTTCCACATGGATGATGATCATAGAATCATAGAATGCTAAGGTTGGAAGGGACCTCAAGNGGCTGCACTCACACTGCAGCCTCATGTTGAGCTTTTCATCAATCCAGACCCCAAGGTCCTTTTCCTCAGGGCCACTTTCAGCCATTCCCCATCCAGCCTGGAGTTCTGCTTGGGATTGTGCCTACCCAGGTGCAGGACCTTACACTTGGCCTTGTTGAATTTCATGAGGTTGGCCTGGATGATCTTGCAGGATCTTCATCTACGTTCTTGCAAGATCTTTAAGGACCATCTTGTCCTTCCATCCAAGCAGAGCAAGGACCTGCAGTGCTCCACAGAGGAAGACGTTATGTGTTTGGGGATCTGTCTTAGTGGTGGACTTGGTAGAGTAGGGTTAATGGTTGGCAAGACCTCTCTAAAAGTGATTACATGGGAAGCCATGGGCTTCCTGATTTTATTTCTTTGTTGTTGCCTTTATTGGGCTTCTTCTCCTCTTTCTGGTGTTCTAGGCGCAGGCACAACCCACCACTGTCTTGCACAAAGGCATCATGGCATCTGCTGTGTGCTAGCTGCCTTTGCCTAATTTTAACCAAAACTCTTCATTTCTTGGGCAGAAACTATCTTTAGCAACTACTAAGCCCTGGCCCAGGCTGCCCAGGGCAGTGGTGGAGTCCCCATCCCTGTAAGAGCTTCAAAGCCATGGAGATGTGGTGCTGAGTGACACAGTTTAGTGGCTGCAGTGCAGTGGTGGAGTCGCCATCCCTGGACGGGTTTCAAGGCTCTGCAGATGTGGTGCTGAGGAATGTGGTTAGTGTTGCCTGGCCATTGCTGGGTTAACTGTTTGACTTGATGATCTTGAAGGTCTTTTCCAACCTAAATGACTCTATGATAGTGCACAGCACCCAGCACAACCTCCTCTTGAGGTTCTCATCTCAGATGCATTCCAGGATGTTCCTGCACCTTGCGGGGTGCCTCCATGAGCAGCTGCCCCACTGCCCGTCCCTGCCCTGGGTTCCAGGGCACTCCAGGAAGCTCCTGCACCTTGCAGGATGCCTCCCTGAGCAGCCACTCCACCACCTTTCCCTCCCCTGCTCTGTCTCCTTGCTGCAGCCTGGAGCTGGTGGCACGCTTTGGAGCGTGCAACCTAACTAGGTCAGCTCGACACAGCCACTAAATATTTCATAGCCCTTCCAGCGCTGACCTTCTAACGTATCGAGCTCCTGGCTCCATTTAACAGGAACAAAGGAACGTGCTGAGGATAACACGTTGAGGTTCCACCACCCACAGCTCAAGGCAAAGGCCAGGAGCCCTCTGAGCAGCCAGATCAGGCCCAGGGGCTCACCCCATGGCATCACTGCTGGATTGATGTATAGGAATTAATTTACTCCCAGTGAGACGCTGCTGCTAATCATAGAATTGTTTGCGTTGGAAAAGACCTTTAAGAGCATCAAGTCCAACCCTTACTCCATCAATGCCAGGTCAACATTAAACCACATCTCTCAGCACTACCTCCACATGGCACTGGGACCCCTCCAGGGATGGGGACTCCATCACTACACTGGTCACAACTAAACCATGTCCCTCAGCACCACATCTACATGGCACTGGAACCCCTCCAGGAATGGGGACTCCACCACTACTCTGGTCACCAACAAACTAGAACATCACAGTATCACTAAGGTTGGAAGAGACCTCAAAGATCATCAAGGCCAACCCATTACCACAGACCTCAAGACTAGACCATGGCACCAAGTGCCACATCCAAACCCGCCTTGAACACCTCCAGGGACGGTGACTCCACCACCTCCCTGGGCAGCCCATTCCAGTGGGGAATGACTCTCAACTATGTCCCTCAGCAGCACATCTCCACAGCTTTGAAACCCCTTCAGGGATGGGCACTCCATCACTGCCCTGGACAGCTTGGGCCAGGCCTTTGCAAGCCTTTAGGAGAAGATTTTTTTTCCCAAAGTCCAACCTAAACATCATTTCTTTCTAGCTCTGCTTTCCTGTAGCAGCCAGTGACCCTCCTGTGAGTTAATGGGATGCAAAGCAGAGCTTTACTGGTTATTACATTAAGTGTGCCAGCAGACACTGCATCCTCAAACAGCTCAGATTATCAAGCTCCCCCTCTATTTGCATATTTGCATTAGCATGATGTCATTACCATACTGTCTAGAGCAGAAATCCATCCAGCAGCTGTTAAATCCCCAGCGGATGGACCTCTTAGCAGCAGCAGTTAACATGCAACCACTTCAGTTCTGAGCAACCAGCTGAGTGATTTCCTCTGCAAAGTAGATTTGATAGGTTTTATCCAAATCCATTAGGCTTCTGAGAGGACAAAACTGAATTGGGTTAAAATCATGGAATTGTCTCAGGTGGAAAAGAGCTTTAAGATTGTTGAACCCAACCATTAACACAGCACTGCTGGGTCACCACTAAACCATGTCCCTCAGCACCACATCTCTATGGCTCTAGAACCCCTCCAGGGATGGGGGACTCCACCACTGCCTTGGGCAGCCTGATCTGGGGCTTGATACTTTCTAAGGACAGTTTCTGCACAAGAAATGAGGAGTTTGGATTAAAATCAGGTAGGAGCTACCATGGTGCCCTTGTACAACAGCAGTGGTGGGTTGTGCTGATGCCCAGGACACCTGAAAGGAAAGAATGAGTCCAAAAAGAGGCAACAAAGTAAGACAATAAATTTGGAAAATCAGGAATTCATCCCCATAGCTTCCCATTTAGTCACTCTTCAAGGCACCTTGCCAGCAGCCATGCATTAAGTCGTGGTGAATCCTGATAGCTGGATCTCTGACCTCTGGCTAAGGGAGGCTTGGTGACCCAGAGCAGGCTGTGATGTGGCTCCCCAAGCTCCACAGCTCCAAGGTTTTCCACAACATGGGCTGGAAGGAGCAAATCCTCCAGCAACCTCAACCCCTCAAAGCTGGAGCAACTGGGAGAAAGTTAATTATCATAGAATTGTTTCATTTGGAGAAGATCTTTGAGATCATAAAGTCCAACCCATAACCTAAGAGCACCATAGCCATAAACCCACACCCCAAAGTGCCATTTGTATTATGCCTAAGACAAAAAAAAACAATACAATGAATTTTTAAAGCTGGTTTAGTTGAGTTATTTTGCTGCTTGGTGACCAAGATGGATGTCTTCTCCTGGGAATGGTTGGACCAGCAGCAAGGGGAGAGAGAGACACCATCAGTCTGCAGAGCCCAGGAGGTATATTCATGTAGCTGTGAGAGGTTGGACTGCCCCAGAAAGAACAGCATCATCATCCCTGGCAGAAGCAAAGCCTTTTTATTCTTAGAAGCACCACTTTTAAGCACTCTAAGTCATCAAAGCATTGCTCTGAGCTGGGATATCAGAGTTCACCTCAGTGAACCTCTTGGCTGTCATCAGATTCAAGCATCAGGAAGCGTCTCTCCAGAACCTCTCTGCTGCACCAGCTTCAGTCTCCTGACAGCAAGGCTACACAGCTGCTTTACAGCCAAGCAGCAGGAAGCTCAGGGAAAGCATTTCAATAAATATTTCATAAACCCTGCTTTTTAACCAGGTTCTTGGACATACAATCCCAGAACATTCCCAGATCCTCATGTTTCCTAGGAAGGTCTAATAAGTGCTGTGCAAATCCTTATTCAACACTACTCTTAAACCGGTCATGGAATCACAGACTGGTTTGGGGTGGGAAGGGGCATTCAAAGATTATCCAGGTGAGGTTTAGGTTGGAGATTAGGAAAAAAATTCTTTACAGGAAGAGTGTTCAGGCTGCTTAGGGAGGTGGTGGAGTCACCAGCCCTGGGGGAGTTCAAGAAACATGGCGCCACGGGGACATGGTTTAGAGGGCATAGAATGGTAAGGTTGGAAGGGACCTCAAAGATCATCCAGTTCCAACCCCCTGCCACAGGCAGGGACACCTCCCACTAGCACAGGTCACTCAAGGCCTCCTCCAACCTGGCCTTGAACACCTCCAGGGAGGGAGCAGCCACAACCTTCCTGGGAAACCTGTGCCAGTGTCTCACTACCCTCACTGCAAAGAACTTCTTCCTAACATCCAGTTTCAGTCTCCCCTCTGCCAGTTTAAACCCATTGCCCCTTGTCCTGTCATTGCAAGACCTTGTCAATAGTCCCTCCCCAGCCTTCCTGTAGGCCCCCTTCAGATGCTGGAAATGGTGGCATGGTGGTATTGATTTGATGGTTGGACTCAGAAGCCTTTTTCAACTAAAACAATTCTGTGATCTTTAACTAGAGCCCCAAACAACCTGACCTGGAATGGTTCCAGACTTGGAATGATTCCAGGGGTGGGGCAATCACACCAAGAAAATGTTACAGAAACAAGAGCATCACTACCAGCTCTGTCCCTGAGTGAGAAACCCCTCCTGAAGGAGGAGGACCCACCACCAGCCCCAGGAACCAGCCAGACCACCCATCCCCACCCAGCAGAGCATCCCCCAGATGCTCCCTGATGCCTTATTAGCATTTAGAGGGGGATCAGAGAAGCACTGCCGGAGCCAGAGGATTTAGAGGGTTTCCCAGGAAATCCTTGAGTACACACAAGTCTCCAGTGGCTGAGATTAAGAGTAAACACATTTACTGCTGTCTTCAAAGAAGGGCTCTCCTACTCAAGAGCCAAGGAGGAGGAAATTACACACAGTTCCCTGACCTGGGGCAGATCTCCAGTTGATTGTGGTACAAGGGAAGGTCGCTGCAGGTTAACTGGTCTTCATTAGAAACCAAGTCAAGCAGAACCAGAACAAGCAAGAGAGAAATTGGACAAATCCCTGACAGGGACCCAGAAAACCCCTTGACATGATCTTTAAGGTCCCTTCCAACCCAAGCCATTCTCTGAGATGCTGCCTGCACGTTTGCCTGAGGACCCTCCACATCTCCACAGAAACCAGCCCAAGGGAGGAGGAGGATGCAAAAGGAGGAGGGCCCCAGGCACAGGTAAGCATCACATCTGCACCAGGAGCTAGTGGAGGAAAGAGGGATGAGGGCTTGAATTGAAGGGGGTGGCTCTCCAGGTAGTGAAGGTGTTACACCAAGAGACAGCCTTTGTTACACCAGTCACTTGTGCAGCTGCACAAATAATTCCCTGGGGAAATCCCACAATCCCAGCATGGTGGGGGTTGGAAGGGACTTCTGGAGATCATCCAGTCCAACCTCCCTGCTAAAGCAGGGGCACCCACAGCAGCTCGCCCAGCATCACAGTGGGCAGGGAGGGTTGGGAGCTCTCCAGAAAAGGGAGACTCCACAACCTCTCTGGGCAGCCTGTTGCAGGCCTCCAGCACCCTTACACCAAAGAATTTGCTCCTCATGTTCAGATGGAACCTCCTGGGTTTCAGTTTGTGCCCACTGCCCCTTGTCCTGCCACTCAGCACCACTGACAAGAGCCTGGCCACATCCTCTTGCCCCCCACCCTTTATCTCTTGCTGAGCACTGAGCAGATCCCCTCTGGGGCTGCTCTTCTGCAGGCTCAGCAGCCTCAGGGCTCTCAGCCTGTCCACCAGGCTGGCCCCAGAGAGCCCTGTGCCTCCTAAGCACCGTGAAGGGATGCCCACAGCCTCCTTTGACAAGCGATTTGCACAGATCAAACCCCGAGAGCCTTACTGGGAGAAGCCTTTCTTCTGCTCCGCGGAAATAGTAGCCAAGGCTCAGGCTGGTTAATTAAAAAGACAAAAGCCCGTCTAATGTCCCTGGCAAATTGGATTAGGGGCACTAAAAATAAATCCGTGTTTCTCGGTCACAAAAAGCCCTTCCTCCACTGCAGCCGGGACACATCTTCTCTCTGCTTTAACCGGCAGAGGGGGCACAGCCCAGCTCCGGCCTCCCCACAGCCCAGCTCCGGCCTCCCCACAGCCCAGCTCCTGCCTCCCCACAGCCCAGCTCCTGCCTCCCCACAGCCCAGCCCCAGCATGCCCACAGCCCAGCTCCTGCCTCCCCACAGCCCAGCTCCGGCCTGCCCACAGCCCAGCTCCTGCCTCCCCACAGCCCAGCTCCTGCCTCCCCACAGCCCAGCTCCGGCTTCCCCACAACCCAGCTCTGGCTTCCCCAGGCTCTGCTCCTGGCAGTAGCTGCAGAATTGTGGAATAGTTTGGGTTGGAACAGACCTTTAAGGTCCTCGAGTCCAGCCATTCTCTACCCCTACCAAGGCTGGTGCTAAGCCGTGTCCCTCAGCAACACATCTCTGCCTCTCTGAAACACCTCCAGGGATGGAGGATTCAAACACCTCCCTGGCCAGCCTGTTCCAGGATCTGAGAAGCCTTTCAGTGAAGGAGTTCCTTCCAATAGCCAACCTAAACCTGCCCTGGTGTAACTTGAGGCCATTTCTATTTATCCTATCACTCGTTCCTTGGGAAAAGAGACCAAACCCCACCTGGCTCCAGCCTCCTTTCAGGGAGCTGTAGAGAGCCAGAGGGTCTGCCCTCAGCCTCCTCTTCTCCAGGCTGAACACCCACAGCTCCCTCAACTGCTTCCCACCAATGTGTTCTCCAGACCCTTCCCCAGCTTCATTGCCCTTCTCTGGACCTGCTCCAGCCCCTCAATGTCCTTCTTGGAGTGAGTGGCCCAACACTGAACACAGGACTTGAGGTGTGGCCTCACCAGTGCCCAGTTCAGGGGGAAAACCCCTGCCCTACTCCTGATAGCCACACTATTTCTGCTCCAAGCCAGGATGCTGGTGGCCTTCTTGGCCAGCTTGGCACACACTGGCTCCACTTCAGCTACTGCTGACCACCAGCCCCACATCTTCCTCTACTGGGCAGTTTCCAGCCACTCTGCCCCCAGCCCAGAGCATTTTTGGGGTTAATGTGACCACTCTGCCCCCTCACTGGGATTTACTGAATTAATAGGGTAAAAATGTCTCCTCCTAAGCTTCAGTTGGCCCAAGGACTCAATTTTTACAACCTCATCCCCTCCTCTGATCCACCATCACCTCTCAGGCCATTGTTAAAACCTTACACTACCATTTTTATTTATTTTTTATCCATGTGCTTAAAGCCAACCAGATCCCAGCTCTGGGCTTCCCACAGATTCTCTCCTGTTTATCTCTTTGATAAATGTAGGGACAGGAGGTCCTGCTTCAGTGTGGAGCAGTCATGCTGAACCATCAGCTTTTTTTGTGTGCTTCAGGTCTTTATTGTTTTCTGGCCAGCTCTAGGTTAAAGAAAACATCTCCTGCAGACTAAAATCAGAGTGAGGAACGATCACACAAACCAAGGGAGTCTCCTGTGTCCTGAGTTTCAAGGTAGCACAGCTCCAAGGACGTGAAAATTGGTTCAGAGCACAGAGAAAGAGAGGAAAAAAAATCTTTTGCTTTTTTTTTTTGCTACAGAAAACCTCTCCATGCTTTGAAGCACAGCAGCTTTGAGAAGGAACTCATCCCTGCCATGAGCTTTGCCTATTGTCCCCATAGAGAAGGGACAAGCACAAGAGGTCTCTTGGGTTATGCCATGAGCACAAAGGTACAGCAGATGCCACCAGGACCTTGAGCCAAGACAAGCCATCCTAGAGCCAGAGGCATGCAGCCCACTCCTCCCGCCTGCCAGCTGCCATCCTGGCACTGGGACACCCACAGAGATTGCTGCCACAGTCAGGGGATGGTGGCAGTGCTCCTTCTCCTGCAGTGCCTGCTGCTCTGTCACAGCCCTTTGTGCTGGGTGACAAAGGGGCAGGCAACACCTGCACATGGTTCATAGCAGCATGACTCAGGGCTTGCCCAGCTGCTGTCCCTGTCCCCATCTCCTCAGAGCTGTCCAAGGGGGTTTGGGATCTCAAAGAGTCACAGATTGGTTTGGGTGGGAAGAGACCTCTCAAACTCATCCACTCCAACCCCCCTGCAGTCAGCAGGGACAGCTTTAACTAAAGCAGGTTGCTCAGAGCCACAAACAACCTGACCCACAATGGGGCATCTACCATCTGGCTGAGCAACCTGGGACAAGGTCTCACCACCCTCAGTGTCAAACCTTTCTCCCTTCTCTCCAGTCTGAATCTCCTTCTTTTAGTTCAAACCACCACCCCTTGTCCTGTCACAACAGGCCCTGAAAAAGTCCTCCTCTTCTTTCTTCTCAGCCTCTTTAAGCACTGAAAGGCCACCAGGAGGTCTCCCTGGAGCCTTCTCTTCTCCCAACTCTCAGCCTGGCCTCACAGCAGAGGGTTTCCAGGCCTACCATCACTGCTGTGGCCTCCTCCAACAGGTCCAAGTCTCTGCTGTGCTGAGCAGTCCAGAGCTGGACCCAGTTCTCCTTGGGCATTAGCAATGGGTCTGACACCTCCATGGGCTGCCTCTGCTCCAGGAAGGTTTGTTCAGACCCCCATGGAAGCAGAAAGGAATATCACAGAGTCACATGCAAGCCCCTCCAAGCCCTCCTTGCTGCTCTAGACAGCAGGGTACACCCCATCCATGGGGTATAGCAAGGCAGACTTGCCCCCAGTGGGATGAGGCCCCCATATCAGCCCCACACCACAGCCACAGCAGCTGGAGCAGCTCACGCACAATCAAGCATGGCCACAACGAGAAAGAACTTTGGACTTCAGCTTCCTACATGTAAACAGAGACTCCCCTTTCCTGCCCAGGGCTTCCTCCAGGCAGATAACATTGTCCAGCTGTGGAAAACAGCCTCTCTCCATCTCCTAGAGAAACAAAAGCCCTCTGGTTGAAGTGCAAGCTGTACCAGCCACCCTTCTTCTGCAAAGGCTGTCCTAAAGGGAGCCCTTCAGCACCCCAGCAAGGACCATCACCATCTCCATCACCAGGGCAGGATGAAGCAACAGCATGCAGCCATTCTCCACCTTTCCAACCTACAGAGCCTTGAAGAAGTGGCTGCACATCCCCTCCAAGTTTTGGTGCCCCCCAGAGCAAGAAGGACAGCAAATTATTGGAGCAGGTCTACAGGAGACCACAAAGATGCTCTGAGGGCTGGAGCAACCTCTCCTGTTGGGACAGGCTGAGAGGGTTGGGGCTGCTCATCCTGGAGAAGACAAGGCTCAAGGGAGACCTTAGAGCAGACTTCCAATACCTGAAAGGGGCTACAGGAGATTTGCAAAGGGATTTTTCACAAGGCCTTGTGGTGACAGGGTGAGGGGGGATGGCTTGAAGCCTGAGGAGGGGAGATTTAGACTGGAGATGAGGAAGAAGTTCTTTCCAGTGAGGGTGGCGAGACGCTGGAACAGGTTGCCCAGGGAGCCTGTGGATGCCCTCTCCCTGGAGGTGTTTAAGGCCAGGTTGGATGAGGCCCTTGAGCAGCCTGCTCTAGTGGAAGGTGTCCCTGCCCATGGCAGGGCAAGGATGAACTAGAAGAGCTTTAAGGTCCCTCCCAACCCAAACCATTCTATGACAACGATGACGACAATGATGATGATGATTCCATCATGAGGTGAAGGGAGGAGGAAGCAGCATTTCTGCTATGCAGGCAGAGGAACATATGGCTGGATGGATGCAAACGTGTCACCAGTCAGTGTGAAGCAGAAGGGGGCTGGGGTGAAAGCCTCTGAGTGGAACAGAGGGCAAAAAAAAAAAAAATGGGAGGGGGAAAAAGAGAGGGGGAAAAAAATGAAATGAAGGTTGGCAGCAAATCAAATGCTGAGCAGATCTGCAGTATCTAGGTTACCTTAATTATGTTCAGCTAAATACGGATGCCAATTAATTAGAGGGCTGCTGATCTCCAAGAGAAAATGAGTTTGCTCTTAATGAGCTAATCAATCCCTATTAAAAAAAAATAATAAAATAATAATAATAGTAATGAAATTCTGTACAAAGGGGTGTGCAGTCACTTGACATGGGGAGCCAAGGTCTGCTGCAACAGGGATTTCCTGGGTGAGTCTTGCCAGGATTTCCTGATGATCCCTTTGGAAAAGGTTGGAAACAGCATCCTGCTCCCTCTGCTCACAGGTTTAAAAAAAAAAAAAAAAATATCACTGACAATGTTGGGTTAAAAGCTCAAGATTTAGGGTGAGGAACAAGTGGAGTGTGAATGGGCATCCTCCCAGCTTGGGAGAGAGGCAGAGGTGGGGCTGGAGCCTTCCAAGTGTTCAAAGCTCCTGGTTTTACGAATATTAATAAGAGTCAAGCTGTGAGCTGCAATTACAGTGCTGATTAGAATTTCCTCCATCTGTAGCTGATTCTGCTCCAGAGATCCAGAAGAGATGGGAAAACATCTATGAGGAATACCAGAGCTTGGAGGGGAGCCTCCTTCCACCCCAAATCTCACATTTTCCCCTCTTGGTTGGAAATCCCAATGGGTTTGACATGGTGACTTTGCTGTCCAGGAGANCTGGATGTTAGGAGGAAGTTCTTTGCAGTGAGGGTGGTGAGACACTGGCACAGGTTGCCCAGGGAGGTTGTGGCTACTCCCTCCCTGGAGGTGTTCAAGGCCAGGTTGGACGAGGCCTTGAGTGACCTGTTCTAGTGGGAGGTGTCCCTAGAGGGTTGGAACTAGATGATCTGTGAGGTCCCTTCCAACCTTACCATTCTATGATTCTATGAGATTGAGAGGCAGCTGACTTCTCCCCATGCATGTGGTGCATCTTCATGTGTGGTGTGTCCTTACAAGTGTTGTGCCTTCATATGTGGTTTCTGAAAGTGTTGCCAAACCCTGGAACAGGTTGCTCAAGTAAGTGGTTGAATCATCACATAATCACCCAGGTTGGAAGTGACCTCCAAAGGTCATCCAGTCCAATCCCCTCTGCAATCAGCAGGAGCATCCTCAACTAGATCAGGTGACCCAGAGCCCTGTCAAGCCTCACCCTGAGTATGTCCAGGGATGGGGCCTCAACCATCTCTCTGGGCAACCTGTTGCAGTCTCAGCCTCCTTAATGGTGCAGAACTTGTTCCCAACATCTAATCTAAATCACCTATTCTCTAATTTCAAAGCATTGCCCTCATCCTGTCACTGCAGGCCTTCACAGATAGTCTCTCTCCATCCTTCTTGTAGCCCCCTTCAGGTACTGGAAAGTAGCAATCAGGTCTCCCCAAAGCCTTCTCTTCTCCAGGCTGAACACCCTCAGCTCCCTCAGACCATCCTTCTAACAGAGGTGCTCCAGCCCCTTGCTCATTTGCATGGCCCTTCTCTAGACCCACTCCATCAGGTCCATGTCCTTCCTATATTGAGGGCTCCAGAGCTGGATGCAGTACTCTAGATATAGTCTTAGCAGAGCAGAGCAGAGTGGCAGAATCACCTCTCTCTGTCTGCTGGAGATACACAAAAGCTGTGTAGATGTGGTGCTGAGGGACATAGTTTCCAGTGGCCTTGATAGTGTTGTGTCAATGGTTGGGCTTGATGATCAGAAAGGTCTTTTCCACCTTAAGTGATTCTATGACTGACAGATGGTGTGTCTCCAAGTCATATGGGGTAAGTGCATCCAAAGAGCAATCAAGTGCAGCTCCTCCAATCTCAGAAAGGCTCCTGAAAGTGAGGGGCATGGGGCAGGAAGCCATAGGACAAGAGGAAATGGCTTCAAGTTGTGCCAGGGGAGGTTTAGGTTGGCCACAGAACCATAGAATTGTTCAGGTTGGAAAAGACCTCCAAGATCACCAGGTCCAACAGTTAGCTCAACACCACCATGCCCACTAATTAACTGTTTCACAAGGTAAAGCTTACACAAATTTTCCAGTCACAACAGATCAAAATCTTTCTTCTGCAGGAATTTCATCAACTAAACTCAAGATTTGCAGAGGTACTTGCCTTGGCCTCCTTGCTTCCTGGGACTTCTGGCAAACCTTTGCTTTGCCTTTTGCAACTTCTAATGTGATGTTTTTGATGCAGATCTATCATAATTTCCATTTTGTGGTAACCTGATTTGGGTTTGGTACAACAACAGGAACAAAAGGAAGGGAGGATTTGCATGTGAAGCTGGAGATCTGGTTCAGAAAAGCTGCTCTGCAGAGGGTAGCATCTTGGTGAAACAATTTCTTCCCTGCTGCCCAAGAGCTGTGGGGCGAGAGCAGGATGCCCTGGGTTGGGATGCTGGTACCAGCTTGGGGCTGCTGGTCCACACACTGCAGCAGTTGCAGGAGAACAGCAGCATCAGAGCAGTTGTGGTACCTCACCACTGCATCCTGCTCTCAGGTTTCAGGAGGAAAGCAAAGCAGATATTTATTTCATGGTCAAGGTCACTGCTGCCCAGTTTTGCCTCCACAAGCTGCAGCTCTGCATCTGCTGAGAGCTGGGCCAGGAGCCACGGCTGCTCAGCAAGCGTAGTCCCAGGGGGCAGCTTCTGAAGCATCAGCTGAATTTATGGGCTTTGAAAGCTGCACAAGCAGGAGACGGCAGGATTCACGTGGGCACTCGTGCAAAGGGATGGAGAACATCTGAGCTAGGGAAGGAAAAGCACAGCATGGTGAGGAGAGAAGACCTGTACTGCAAACTGGGGAGAGAGAAGATCTGTGCTGCAAACTGGGGAGAGAAGATCTGCGCTGCAAACTGGGCTGGTAGTGCAGAGGTTATAGGATCATGGAATGTCAGGTTGGGAGGGACCACAAGGATCATCTGGTCCAACCTGTCTTGGCTAAAGCCCTGTCTAGACAAGCTGTCCCAGTTCCTGTCCAGCTGAACCTTGGATATCCAATGCTGAGGAGAAAGGATATGTGCTGCAAACAGGAGTGGTAGCACAGAGGTCACAGAAAGATGGAATCACAGAAGGAATGTCAGGGGCTGGAAAGGACCTCCAAAGCTCATCCAGTCCAACCCCCCTGCCAGAGCAGGGTCTCCTTTACCAGATCACACAGGAATGTGTCCAGGCAGGTTTGGTTATCTCCAGAGAGGGAGACTCCACAACCCCCCTGGGCAGCCTGTTCCAGTGTTCTGTCACCCCCACAGGGAAAAATATCCTCCTCATGTTTGAATTAAACTTCTTATGCCTCAGCTTCCACCCATTGCCCCTTGTCCTGTCATTGGGCATCACCAAGCAGAGCCTGGCTCCAGCCTCCTGGCATTCACCTTTAGATATTTATAAACATTGATGAGGTCACCTTTCAATCTCCTCTTCTCCAGCAGCAGAGCTCCAGCTCCCTCAGGCTCTCCTTGTAAGAGAGATGCTCCATTCCCTTCAGCATCTTTGTAGCTCTATGCTGGACTCTCTCAAGCAGTTCTATGTCCCTCTTGAACTGGTGGTCCCAGAACTGGACACAATACCTCATTGCTGTCTACAACTATCTGAAAGGAGGTTGTAGCCAGGTTGGGTTGGTCTCTTCTCCCAGGCAACCAGCAACAAGGGGACACAGTCTCAAGTTGTGCCAGGGGAGGTCTAGGCTGGATATTAGGAGAAAGTTCTTCACAGAGAGAGTGATTGACATTGGAATGGGCTGTCCAGGGAGGTGGTGGAGTCACAATCCCTGGGGGTGTTCAAGGAAGGACTGGATGAGACACTTAGTGCCATGGTCTGGTTGGTTGAATAGGGCTGGGTGATAGGTTGGACTGGATGATCTTGGAGGTCTCTTCCAACCTGGCTGGTTCTATGATTCTATGCAGCCTCACCAGGATAGAGCAGAAGGGCAGGAGAACCTCTCTCAACCTACTAGCCATAGCCCTTCTAATACACCCCAGAATGGCATTGCCCCTCCTGGCCACCAGAGCACATTGCTGGCTCATGGTCACCCTCCCATCAACTTCCCACCCCCCAGATCCTTGTCACAAAGATCCTCTGATCCAATCTGTCTTGGCAAAAGCCCTGCCTAGACAAGCTGGCCCAGCTCCCGCCTGGCTGAACCTCCCAAGTGCCCAGTGTTGGGAACGTGGCCCCTTGCCACGGCAGCCTCTTACCTGCTCGATGGGGATGACGAGGAAGGAGCCGCCGCCGGCGCTCTCGGTGACGATGGCGAGGAAGCGAGCGTTGACGGCGCAGAAGTGGTTGTCGTGGACGTTCTTGGTGATGGGGATGCCGTCGAAGCAGTGCTCCCTGCTCGCCACCTTCCCGTAGACATTCCGGAACTTGGAGCTGCGGTACTGCGGGCGCCATGACATCTGCGGGCAAACACAGCGGGCTCAGGCTCCCTGCGCCGCCGAGCGGAGCGCAACCGCTCCGGCTGGAGGAGACCTGGGAGATCGCCGAATCCAGCTCCTTGCCCACAGCTCACAAGCACCTCTGCTGCTAAACCATACCTGTTACTGCTACACTTCCTGGAGCTGTCCAAGGCCAGGTTGGACAAGGCCTTGAGAAACCTTCTTGTTCCCCCAGCACAAGAAGGACATGGAACTGTTGGAGTGGGTCCAGAGGAGGCCACAAAGATGCTCAGAGGGCTGCAGCAGCTCTGCTATGAGGACAGGCTACAAGAGTTGGGGCTCTGCAACCTGGAGAAGAGAAAGTTTCCAGGAGACCTTAGAGTAGCCTTCCAGTATCTGAAGGGGACCTACAGGAAGGCTGGGGAGGGACTATTGACAAGGTCTTGCAATGACAGGACAAGGGGCAATGGGTTTGAACTGGCAGAGNCTGGGAAGAAAGAAGAGGAGGCTCAGGGCAGACCTCATTGCTCTCTACAACTACCTGAAGAGAGATTGTAGCCAGGTGGGGTTGGTCTCTTCTCCCAGGCACCCAGTGACAGAACAAGAGGACACAGCCTCAAGCTGTGCCAGGGAAGGTTTAGGCTGTATGCTAGGAAGAAGTTCTTCACAGAAAGAGTGATTGGCATTGGAATGGGCTGCCTGGGGAGGTGGTGGAGGCACCATCCCTGGAAGTGTTTAAAAGGAGACTGGATGAGGCACTTAGTGCCATGGTTTAGTTAATTAGAAGCTGTTAGTGACAGGTTGGACTTGATGATCTTAGAGGTCTTTTCCAACCTGGTTAGTTCAGTGATTTTTCATAATACCCAACTTGAACCTCCCTTGGCAGGACTTGAGGCCATTTCCTCTTCTCACATCAATTGTTCATTGACAATAAGGTTGCAGATACCCCACTTTGAACTGTCTCCCAGTTGCTTTCCAATTGCCAGCCTCTGCTGCAACAGAGATTCTGCCTAAGGAGGCAAGACAAGATGGGGACAGCCCCAATGTGTAAATACAGAATCAGAGAATGGGTTGGATTGGAAGGGACCTTAAAGATCATCTAGTTCCAACCCCCTGCCATAGTCAAGGACACCTTCATAGAATCATAGAATGGTAAGGTTGGAAGGGACCTCAAAGATCATCTAGTTCCAACCCCCTGCCATAGGCAAGGACACCTTCATAGAATCATAGAATGGTAAGGTTGGAAGGGACCTCAAAGATCATCTAGTTCCAACCCCCTGCCATAGGCAAGGACACCTTCATAGAATCATAGAATGGTAAGGTTGGAAGGGACCTCAAAGATCATCTAGTTCCAACCCCCTGCCATAGGCAAGGACACCTTCATAGAATCATAGAATGGTAAGGTTGGAAGGGACCTCAAAGATCATCTAGTTCCAACCCCCTGCCATAGGCAAGGACACCTTCATAGAATCATAGAATGGTAAGGTTGGAAGGGACCTCAAAGATCATCTAGTTCCAACCCCCTGCCATAGGCAGGGACACCTCCCACTAGTACAGGTCACCCAAGGCCTCGTCCAACCTTCTACCAGCTCAGGTTGCTCAAGGACTCATCCAACCTGGCCTTGAACATCCTCCAGGGAGGAGGCATCCACAATCTCTCTGAACAACCTGTGCCAGTGTCTCACCACCTTCACTCTAAAGATTTTCTACCTAATCTCCAGTCTAAATCTGCTCTCTTCCAGCTCACAGTCATTGCCCCTTGGCCAATCTCTACAAGCCCTTGTTAAAAGTCCCTCCCCAGCTTTCTCACAGGCCCACTTCAGGCACTGGAAGGCCACCATAAGGTCTCCCTGGAGCTCTCTCAGCCTGTCTCCATAGGGGAGGTGCTCCAGCCCTCTGGTCTTCTTTGTGGCCTCCTCTGGCCTCATGTCCTTGAGAAGACAGACAGGAGATATCTCTTTGGTGCAAGGCGCAGCTCACCAAGGGCATTAAAAGGTTGTCCACTGTTGCAACATTTAAGCTGATCTCCTTTTGAGCATGAAGTGCTCATCTGGAAGAAGCAGCACTGCCACTTTGTGTGCACATGACAAATGAATTAAGGCTTTTAATGTGATGGCTTGGAAATGGCTTGGTCTAGACCACGTGAAAGAGCCATCAGGGCGGAACAGGAGCACTTAGGCAGGGATGGAGCATCAGAGAGCTGGTGTGTGCTGTGCTCAGCTGTCTCAGCTTATTTTAGACTCACAGAATCATAAAGTCACAGGATCAGGTTGGTTGGAAGAGACCTCTAAGATCATCAAGTCCAATTGTTAACCCAGCACTGCCAGGTCACCATTAAACCATGTCCTTCAGCATCACTTCTTCATGGCTTCGAAATCCCTCCAGGCATGGGGACTCCACCACTGCTCTGGGCAGCCTGGGCCAGGCCTTGACAACCCTTTTCAGGCAGAAATTGCTCCTCATGTCCAGCTCAAACCTCCTCTGGTGCAGCTTGAAGTTGTTTCCTCTCATCTCATCACCTGTTTCTTGGGTCAGTATACCACACACCTCCAGCCCATGAGTGAAGATGGTTTAAACTAAAAGAGAGAGATTCAGACTGGGAAGAAGGGAGAAATGTTTGACACTGAGGGTGGTGGGACCCTGGCCCAGGTTGCCCAGAGAGGTAGGAGATGTCCCATGCCTGGAGCCATTGCAGGTCAGATTGTTTGAGGCTGGGAGCTATCTGCTGTAGCTGCAGATGTCCCTGCTGACTGCAGAGGGGTGGGACTGGATGACCTTGAGAGGTTCCTTGTCACCCAAACTAGTTCAGGATTCTATGATGTGAGCAGGTCCCACATCCACCCAGCACATCCCAAGCCCCAGATGCATTTCCCACCCCTGGGAAGATGGACAGCAGCATCAGGACTGGAGGAGGTGATGCTGTCATAAGTTCCCAGGCTGCAAGGAAAAAGGGCACAGATCCTTTAGGATCTAACCCAAAACAAGAGCAGAGAGACTTTTTTTTTTTTTTGGGCTGGAATGGTTTGTGGAAAAATGCAGACTCAGATCCAACAGAGCTCCAGGAATCTTTCCCAAACCTACCCAAGCAGGGTAGGGAAAAAAACCCCTGACCACAGCCTGAGGAGTGGCTTTCACCAGCTTCACTCCATCTTACAGCTTCCTTTGTCTGACCAGATGAGTTCTTATCCCAAAGTTTTTTTTTTTTTATTACATTAATAAAGCACAAAAACTGATCTGGTTCTTTTTTTAAGCTCTCAATTGTCTTTGCTGTGCCAGGATTTGGCTCTCATTTTTGCCATCCCTGTGCTTCTAACTTTGGACCTATTCAGAAAATAATCCCCAAATTCTACCAAAAAAGGGCTTAATTCTACCAAATTCTTCCAAATTTGCTTAATCCTTCCTCCTCTAAACCTTTTGGGTGCCTCATAGGGTATCTCCATGCAAGAGAAATCCCATGGATCTACAATTCCCTGCAAGGAGGTTGGAACCAGGTGGGGGTTGGTCTCTTCTCCCAAGGAACAATTGATAGGAAAAGAGAAAATGACCTCAAGTTGATGCAGGGGAAGTTTAGGTTGGATGGGTGAGTGCACATCCAGGTGGCCAAGAAGGCCACCAGCATCCTGGCTTGGAGCAGCAATAATGTGGCCAGCAGGGTCGGGGTAAAGATTGTCCCTCTGGACTCAGCACTGGTGAGGTCACATTTTAAGTCCTAGGTTCAGTTTGGGCCCCTCACTCCAAGAAGGACATGGAGGGGCTGAGCAGGTGCAGAGAAGTGCAGCAAAGCTGGTGAAGGGTGTGGAGAACAGGGCTGGTGAGGAGCAGCTGAAGGAACTGGGGTTGTTCAGCCTGGGGAAAGGGAGGCTGAGGGCAGACATTCTACTGGTCCCTNGTTTCAGAGATGTGGTGCTAAGGGACATGGTTTAGCACCAGCCTTGCTAGAGTTAGAGAATGGTTGGACTCAGTGATTTTAAAGGACATTGCCAAACAAAACAATTCTCTGATTCTACTATTCCCTTCCATAAACTCCTCCTGCCATGGCAGGGGTGAGGGGAAAGCACAAGTGGGGCTCCAACTATTTTCTGCACCCAGAAATTGAGTTTAAAAAGTCACTTCTGAAAAAAACACCAACCAAAGCAACCGGGAGCTGTGGGTTTAACCTTCATATGGATGCTCAGGTGTGTGCTGTCAATGCTCCTCACCCACCACAATCCCCAGACATGAGGCTGGTGCTGCCTCCAGGACCTGGATGCTTTCCTATCTCTCTTGTTCCTTCCTGCCCTTCCTGGTTTATTCTTTCCCAAAGAACTTGAGCAAGTCTCCGGGCAGCAACCACCACTCTGGGAGGAAGCAATAATCACAAGTGCTTCTTTTGCTGGATTAATCTAAAGTTTCTTTCCTTTCACCTCAGTCAGTATTTCCTTTACACATTGCCCCAAGGCTCTGGGGGGGATGCAGACAGCCCAGAAATGCTGTGAAAATCCCTGGCAAGGGGGCTCAGGGCTTCCCAGAGCCGGCATTGTGCAGCGGGCGGATCCCAGACAATCCTTTTCCTGCAGATTTCTGGCTTTGGCAGCTGGAGGAGGCTTTCCCGTGCCAGAAATAACTCCCTGTGCCACGTGGGAGAGCTGGGAAGCTGGGGGGTGGGGGTGGTGTGTGTGTGAGTGTGCTTCCTGGGGGTGCCAGCCCTGCAGGCTGCTGCAGCCCCGCAGGAGCATCAGCCTTAGGATGGGGTGTGGGAGGAGTGGGGAGAAGCAGTGATGGGGAGTTAGTCAGTCATACCTGGAATTCTGGGCCCAATTCTGGGCTCCCCAGTTCAACTGAGACAGGGAAATGGAGAGAGTACACTGGAGGCTACAATGATGCTGAGGGGCCTGGAGCAGCTCTGTGAGGAGGAAAGGCTGAGAGCTCTGGGGCTGGTGAGCCTGGAGAAGAGCAGCCCCAGAGGGGATCTGCTCAATGCTCAGCAAGAGATAAAGGGTGGGGGGCAAGAGGATGGGGCCAGACTCTNGGGATGCTGGAGGGGGGGGGGGGTGCGGGAGAGGGGGGGGGGATGCTGGGGGGGGGGGGGGGATACTGGAAAGGAGAGGGGGATGCTGGAGAGGAGGGGGGCATGCTGGGATGCTTCCAACTCTGGTGGTATTGCAGCTCAGCATCCCCCTCCAGCACTGAGCTTTTGCAGGTGGTACCAACATTTCCCAGTCAGGGAGGAAGAGAGTCCCTTCCCCAGAGCATTTCAACTTGAGAGACACAAAGCAGGAGAGGAAAGGCTGCAAACAACCACCAGCCATTGTCCCATGCTCCCCCTTCTGCCCTGTGCTTCCTTCTGGGGGGGCTGGTGATGTTAACTGGGGGGGCTTTGCAGTGGTGTTTGCATGTGGAGACATCCAGCACCTCTGGAAGTTGTTTTCCAGGTTATTTGCAACCCTACAATATAGTTTTGTTTTGTTTTTTAAATGAAAGTTGCTTTTTCTGAGTAATTCTCCCAACATCCTGCTGATGCTAATGTATGTTTTGATTCTTTCCATCCCCTCACTCTCAATGGCTCAGAGGCATTAACCAAAAAAAATCTTCTTGATTTATTGGAGTCATTTCCCTCCACCTCCAGAACCTGATGAATGTGGCACCATTTCCAAGGCTCATTCTAGTTCTGCAGTATGTTTGGATTCCTTCTCTCTCTCTTTTCTTTTTTTCCCTTTCCTTTCATGACCAAACTCTTGAAAAGAACTCTTGAAAAGAACTTCCATGGAAAAGGAGAATGGGATGAAGTGCTTTGAAACACTGGGAATGGCTTGAAGCTGGAAGAGCTTGTAGTGATAGGATGAGGGGGGATGGACTGAAGCTTGAGGAGGGAAGATTTAGACTGGAGATTAGGAAGAAATTCTTTAGGGTGAGGGTGGTGAGACACTGGAACAGGGAGGTTGTGGATGTCTCCTCCCTGGAGGTGTTGAAGGCCAGGTTGGATGGAGCCTTGAGCAAACCTGGGCTAGTGGAAGGTGTCCCTGCCCATGGCAGGGGGCTGGAACCAGATGATCTTTGAGCTCCCTCCCAACCCATTCTATGATTCTGTGAAATGAGGCAATAAAATAAATCACAGCCCTAATCATGATCTTCAGCACCAACCTCCAACCTCACCAAACACTCAGGAGCAGAGGAATTTTTGGCCCTTTTATAGCTTTTTTAAATAGCTTATTGCAATGTTTGCCTGTGCTTGAGGGGAAGAATATGGCCAAGAGATCCCAAGCTGGAAGGTGGAAATAGAATCATAGAATTGTTTGGGTTGGAAAAGATCTCTAAGATGATTCAGCCCAACCACCAGCCCAATGCCACCATGGCCATTAAACCATGTCCCAAGGTGCCATGTCCATGCACATCTTGAACACCTTCAGGGCTGATGACTCCAGCACCTCCCTGGGCAGCCTGTTCCAATGCTTGTCTCGTTTGTGACAATAGTTGAGGCAGAAAATGGGTGAGCTGGGAAGGCTGGAGTAGGGATACAGGTCAGAGAATCCTTTTTGCCTTCCTCTCCTTCCTCTGCTCAGGCAGGAGAGAGAAGGGCTGGGCTGCCATCCCATTGCTCCTCTCCAAACATTACCTGGGGCGAGGCAATCCCAAGCACCAANTAATGGTTGGGCTTGATGATCTTGCTGGTCTTTTCCAACCATGATTCTATGCATCACAAAGCAAAAACTGGAGATATCTACCCAGAGCTCCTCAGGAAGAGGAACCCCTTGGGGTCACTTTGCCTCTCTTCCTGAGGAGCTCTGGGTAGATATCTCCAGCCCCTGCAAGCTTCTGCAAGCTTCTGCTTCTTTGAGATCACTTTTTAAGTGAGTTTCTCAGGTCTTGGCTCCTTTCAGGAGCAGCTGCATTAAATAAAACCACATCAAACTCTTTTTTTATTTCCTCCCCCCCCCCCCCCCCTTTTTTTTTGCCCCTCTCTAGGATGCATGTGGGGAAGGGGAATTGGTACCCACCCCATCAGCTAGGCAGAGTGGATGCTGTGGGGGGTAGGGTGATCTGACCTGCATGTGTCAGCAGCAAACACAAAACCCTCAGGGAGCAGCTCTGCTCACATCTCCCCTTCCCCACCCCTAGGAATGACACTTCCACTGGCCTGGAAAAATAAAATAAGAGGAAAAAACCTAAAACACACACACACAAAAAAAAAAAAAAGAAAAAAAGAAAACCCTTTTTGGAGGCTTTTCTACTCTCCTGGCAGCTCCAGCCTTTGCCCACCAGCAGCATGCTGGCCACGGCTCTTGTCTCCATGTGTTGATTTTTGAAAGCATCTTTTCAAGCACTGGGAGTCTTGGCAACAGAGCTTGGTGGAGGGGGGGTGGAGGAGGAGGGGGGGGGTGAGGAGGGAGCGTGCACAAAGAGCCCCTCTTGCTGCCACAGGCACTTCAAACAACATCTCTCCATCCCATGCCCAGCAGCATTTCATCTGCCACCAAAGCTTCCAGAGAAGTCAATTCCTGGCTTCCACCTGGATCAAGCAGGCAGTTTGGGTGGGGGTGTTGGCAATGCCCCCTCCCCTTGCCAGTTCCTTCTCTTTCACATTGTGCCCCACAGCAGTGGGGTTGTGGCACCTACCAAGGATTTTTTGGCTTGGCTTATAGCATCTCTACACCTGGGGAGCATTAGTGCTGAGGTGGGGTTGAGGAGCTTCAAAGCCAAGGTGGGATTAAACCCCTTGCCAAAGGACATGGTAGATATTGATCATGGATTTGAGGAGCAGACCAGGTCCCACAGCAGCCAGAGGCAGGGGAGCTGCCTGAGTGGATGAATCATGGAATCATTTAGTTGGAAGAGACCTCTAAGATCACCAAGTCCAACCATTCCCCCAGCACTGCCAGGTCACCACCAAACCATGGCCCTCAGCACCACATCTCCACAGCTTTGAAACCCCTCCAGGGCTGGGGACTCCACCACTGCCTTGGGCAGCCTGGGACAGGCCTTGACAACCCTCAGGGGGGAAGATTTTCATCCTGACTCTCTCCCATTTGTTGTTCTGCACATGGTTAAGTGTTAAGGTTATGGCTGACTGGCAACCATACTGATAAGTGGCAGAAAAAAGTGTGTTGGGAAAAGGAAATCCAAAACTCCTTGATGCCTACACACTGAGGTATTGAGGAAGGGTTTGGGGACACTGCAGGAGACAGTGCTTTTCCAAAATCCCATTATTCCCTTTTTCCTTGCCTCCTTCTGGCTCAGGCAGAGGTTCTGGTGAGCACTGCCCACCTGAGGCTTTCAAGGCTCAGTTCTGAAGGAAGAAAACCAAAGAGAACTCCAAGCCACCCCCCTCATTGCCCCTGTGCCCTCTTTGTGTGGTGTTGTTTTCCATCTCTCCTCTCTGGAGCCAGCATCCCTGGGAGTTGCAGGGCAGGAGTTATTTTCCATCAGGAAGATCAGCAGTGCTCCAGTTTGAGGTTTCAAGTATTGATTGACCACTAAGGCAATCTGGGCAAAACACAAGGGCTGCTTTTTTGGAAGGTCTTAACCAAGGAGATTGCTTCATCTGTAGGATGAAGGCTTCATCTTCATCTACCCTCATCACATAGGGACTCTCCTCATAGCAGAAAACAGGGAAGAAGACATCAAAACAGCTCATCTGGCTTAATTTAAGAGGAAAGAGCCCCTACCAGGCTGGCTGCCATGCCATGCCCCTGAGCACACTGCCATCTGCCTTCCAGGACAGAGCCACTGTCCCCACAGTCCTCATGGGGCAAGCAAACCCTGGTCTGGTCCTGGTGCTCCTCCACACCTGGTTATCATCAGCACAGGGGGACTGAGGAGCCTCAGGGCCAAGGGAGGGATTAAATCCTTTCCCAAGGGCATGGTAGATCATGACTTGAGGGGGACAGCAGGTCCTACCACAGCTAGAGAGATCTGCAGCAGTGGATGAACCATGGACTCATTCCTTTGGAAAAGACCCCTGGGATCATTGAGTCCCACCATTAACCCAGCACTGCCAGGGCACCACCAAACCACAGAACCACTGAACTGTTTCAGCTGGGAAAGACCTTTAAGGAACAGGTTGCCCAGGGAGGTTGTGGCTGCTCCCTCCCTGGAGGTGTTCAAGGCCAGGTTGGAGGAGGCCTTGAGTGACCTGTGCTAGTGGGAGGTGTCCCTGCCTATGGGAGGGGGTTGGAACTAGATGATCCTTGAGGTCCCTTCCAACCTTACCATTCTATGATTCTATGATTATCAAGTCCAACCATCAACCTAAGACCACCATGGCTATCAAACCACCCCCCTCAGTACCACATCTCCATGGCTTTGAAACCCCTCCAGGGACAGGGACTCCACCACTGCCCTGGGCAGCCTGAGCCAACACTGCCCTGGGAAGATTGCCCCAGCAGGGCAGGGGAGGG